>PVIW01008683.1:44568-58619 GCA_004026585.1 Noctilio leporinus | reverse complement strand
TGAGGTGGGGTGATGTGTATATAAACTATGTTATTGACTACCTCATATCATGGTTTTTGGTCCCTGTGTTATATTTTATTTCTAATATTGTATGCTTTGATTTAATGTGTTAATAGTTTATGAAACTAGACAATAACATTTAAAACTGGTATGGGGAACAACGATCTTATCTGAATGCAAAAGGAACAATTAAACCATAAAAAAAAAATAATAATAATGAGTACTTTGAAGGACCCATAGATTATTCTTTTTAAGAAATTTTATTTTTCAGTTACAGTTGAACTTTTTATTTTCCCTAACAAGCCTATTTTCACGTTCCTTACAAAACTATCTATTTAGCTTGAAATAACTCATGAAGGTCATATTTATTGAGTGCCAGCCTATTTATTGCCCCATGCTGGTACTTTGGGGACTATAGAATAGATGCTTAAGGTTGATCCTTGCAGAGGACCTGTGAAAAATACAAGGACTTTCCTTCCAAGAGGCTCTATCATTGAATGGAGGGATGTGAGGTTTGGGGTATCTAGGCTGGAGAGGACAGGGTATGGGTTCAAATTATGTCTCCAAGAGTCTCCCTGCTGTTCTAAAAACAGAAATGACCTTCAAAGGGAAAATTCCCCTTGTCCATGGTAACAACAGAACCACTAGAGGAAGGGAAGAGACACAAAAATGTTGCTCTGCCTCCCAGGAGGTGAAACAACTTTCCTCCTTGCTATTCAGGCACCAAGAGCACAACTGGGCTTTGGCTGCTCAAGATAAGGATGTGGTCAGGGCCCTGAGATGGGGGACCAGTGTGAAAATGAGACACCAAAACTGAGAGCTCATTTCACCAAGATCTCTTGTTCTTCCTAAACTGTGAAACTCTGATCTTGTCCTCTGGTCATGACCCCTTTCTTGGACTTAGTGGAACTTTCAGAAGAGTTGGCAGCTCATGAGCGGTGATCTGGGAGCTTCAGAGGGATTTGAGAAGTTGCTCAGCAATCATTTCTTTCCGAATGGTATCTGGGAAGCCTGCCCATGGCAAGAGCACTACAGCTGATTATGTGAACCTCTCTGTCAGAGCCAGATGCCTGAGCTAGCACCTTTGGACCCCACTCAGGAAGATTTGCTTTTCTAGGTCACCAGCCCATGAGGGCAACAAGGTCATGTAAACAGATAGATGCTGAACTTCCCTGACTCACTCCATCTGCTCACACAGCCTATTGGGTGACTGCAAAAAATTACATGTGCTCATAATCAGTCAGCAATTACTCAATTTACAACATTCAGACTCCTGCACATTCTAACCAATTTCTGAAGACATGTCCACATTTTAATTAAAAAAAATTTTTTTAGTATCTCAGCTCCTTATGGACACTATCTCAATGTGCTGGAGCTCTCATGGTGCCCAGATGTGCCTAGGGGTCATGTCTTCACCTACAGGATAAATCCTGTTAAACGGATGCCCAAGACAGGGCAGTTTTTTGGGCTTAGTGCCCCTACTGAGGTCTTAGAGAATTAGCTTTTGACATTTTTGCTTGTAGTAATTCCATTTCGCCCTTGGGCAGGAGTCCAGTGGGGGTTTGGAGTAAGAACAGTTCTCAGGGACAGCTTGGGTGCTCTCTTTGCCTTCTGACAAAGGCTCTGACTTTGGCTCCAGTTGACTGTATGTGCTCCCTCTTGGTCAGGATGTCCTACTCAAGAGGCTCTTCAGTCCTTAATGTACCTAGTTCACTAGTCAGTCCTTTAAGAAGTATGTAGCTAGGAACTTACTGCCATCCCCCCTGCCCCTTTTTTCTGAAAGAGAAACAGGTCTACTTTTACTTTTGCAAAATTACTTAAAAGTTAGGAAATCAATCAAAGTGACGAATGCATTATTAAGACTTCAAATGAAAAAGTTACAGTCATCTGCTCCATCCCATTGAATGTCAAATCCTAATTCCAGAAGTGATCACTGTTAAGAAATGTTTAGGCATTTCTTTTGGTATTTGCCATCATGTTTCTATGTAATATATTTAAATGACACAATTTTGATTGAGTAGTTTTGGACATCACCTCACAATTTCTTGTCACCGTAAATGAGGGCTTATTCTTATACATACATTCCCAGTTCTTATTCCCAGCCCCCAATCACAAATTTTGCTGAAACCAATAATGAATGCTTAAAATATTATTATAGTGGAAATAATGTTCACTGCTGAGTCCAGCAATGCACTACAATGATGCCTCTTATCTTGTACAACCTTTTTGTAGTTAATACTTTTTTTCTTTTCATTTGTTTTACTTCTGTGTACCTATTGTCATTTCCCCCCAAATGCTATGATGTTGCTATCACACATACCTATCAATATTTTCTATATGCTCAAACAAACTAACTTCATCTTATCCTCTTAAAACTGTTTCTCCTGGAACTTTTCATCTTTCCACTCTAATCCAGATGCATTGCTCTATTTTTGAATCTTATTTGTAGCTCCTTTGGGATAGAACCTTCTCTCTTTCTTTGTTCCCCCCTCCAATGACTTTATTTCTTGGTTTGCTAGAAGGTACCCTTCAACAGATTCCTAAGATATAGTATGAAGAAATTAAAAATTTTGAGATCTGAATGTCGGAAAATGTCTTTATGTTGCACTCAAAGTTTATTGATGGTTTGTCTAGGTGTTAAATTTCATTTTCCCTCAGAATCATAAAATCACTGCTGCATTTTCTTCTACCTTACACAATTGCTGTGAGAAATTTGATGCCATTCTGATTCATAATTCTTTGTGTGTTACCTGTTTTTCTCTCTGGAAGTTTAAAACAATATTCTCTTTATTCCTGTGACTTTCAAATTTCACAATGTGTCTTGGTGTTGCTCATTTTTTATTTATTGTGATTAACCATTTTAATTTTGGAGATTAAATCAAATTATTTACTCTTTTGTTCTGGAAAATTTTTTAATAAGAAAGCAAGTCTTTCATCATTTCCTCCCCACTCTTTTTTTCCTGATCTTTCTTTCTAGAGCTCCTATTTGACAACAGGGATTTCAAATTAACCTTCTAATTTACTTATTTTTTGCTCTTAACTTGTCTATCACTTTATCTATTTGTTCTTTTTTTTCCTCTAATTTGTTCACCTTATTTTCCTACTCTTTTATTCTTGCTGTTATGTTTTTAATTTGAGAAACTCTTTATATTGTTCCAATTTCCCTCCCTGATGCAAGCACTTTTTTTTAAATTTAATTTTATTGTTGTTTTATTGCATCCATCCCCTTTTTGCTTCCCTCTGTCCCCTTCCCCACCCACCCACTCCCCCACAAAGTCAATCCCACTTGTTGTCCATGTCCATGGTTCTTCCATACAGCACACATTTTAATCTTTCTGTAGCATCCTGATCTTTTTTCAAGAAATACCTTCCATCTTCCTGAGAATAAAATTCATAGTTTCTACGTGTATTGTCCTTATTTTCTTGTCTGCTTTTGTCCCTCTCATATTGGAGGTCTTCCTCAAATGTCTGGTCACCCTAGGCTGTCCATTTAGAGTCAGATACTTAAAAAAAGATAGTTCAGAGTGTGTTTGGGTGTGTGTGATTGGGGAAAGGGGCTTTAGACTTGTGGGCATCCGCTGTAGAGTGGCCAGATGGAAAGTCAGCTTTGACACTGGAGAATTAATATCTGGCTTCCCTCTATCAATATCTGAGGATATTTTTGTTTTTATTTGCTTTTGCTTATTGTTGTTTATTATTTTTTGTTTTTGGCTTTTCAGTTTCTCCAGAGAAAGATTCTTGCATGTCTTGCTGAGGAGTTAAATGGCTCCTGAAACCTTGAAAGCAAATCTGGGGGGAAAAATCGAGGAGTCCCACCCTTCACTATGCAGATAGTCATTTAATTTCATTTTTCTTCATGTCTAACATGAACCTCTGCCATGTAATGTTGTGATTACCAAGGACTGGGTTTAATATCCTCCAGAAGATAATTCTCTGGACTCTGCGTGGAGCACAGGTAGTGGTATAGAGCAGAACATAGCTGATTGGTTGTGTTGGGTGAGAGAATAATATGGAACTCAAATCAGATTGTGTACAGATTTGGCACTATTTATTGTCTTATGCCTTGATAACTCTGATTACTTGCTCCCCTGTTCCTGACTCATTGTGGTTCTGTGTATCAGGTGATCTCATTTCTTTTTAGTATTTCCCTCTATAGCAGCCTAGCTGTGCCTCCCTCTTCCTTGTTGAATCAAACCACACTTTCATCCTTTTCCTGTTTTCAAACATTTGTTGAAATCTCTGCTGACATCTTTTCAACTGGTCATTTGTTCTTGAGGACTAAAATCTTTTAAATTCATTTACAGTTACTTGATGGCATTTAGGATGCAATCAAATATATGTATCAATCTGCCATGTTTAATGTACTCTTCTGTATTTTGAGGACCTCATCTGACTCATGTTTTGTTAGAGTCCTAGTTCCTGCTCGTTTCTCATTGTGTAACCTTCAGTAAAGCACTCAAACTCACTGGGCTTCGGTTTTTCATCTGTAAAAGCAGCAATAAAGTCTTGTAAACACTAAAGTAAGTGCCTGTTTTGTCAATCTCAGGTTGCTGTGTGGTGAAAATGAAATTAGGTATGTGACATTTCTTTGGAAAAACAAAAGTGGGATGAAAATACGAAGTGTCATGAATAAAACTAAGAAACAAAGGGAACCTCTTTTTACAAATGGTAAAGAGTCCATTCCTCTTGGGTATCCTGGTTTCCCCATTGTTGATGTGCAAAACATGGATGGCAGTGTTTAGCTCCACTTGTTTTGATCCAAATTCCTTTTCTCTCACTTGGAACAATTTAACATAACATGAATTTTGGTTTCATTCTGTCCATCATTCTTGGATATCTTGAGGAAAGTATAGGATGTCTACAGTGTTCTTTGGTCTGTTTGAGCCTCTCTTAATTTTTTCCTTTTTAATTGCAAATTTCTGTTAGAACACTGTGAATCCATGTTCTCCTATGTTGTCTGTTGGGTTATATTACTTGTATAAGCCAAGGAAAACAGCATAGAGAAATAAAAATAAAACATTAAACACAGTCATAATTCTATAACATAAATTACAACTTACTGGAATCCAGGGCATTATAATGCTCTATCTTCACAATGGATTATTGGAAATATACAATGAATAACATGAGGGAGTGCTTTACAAACCACAAAGGGTTATAACAAATGTAGGGAATTGCTATCATTACTATCCACCTCTCTTGGTCATAGTTTGCTCATCTGAGATGAGTTGTTGAGTTCTAGTCCTTCTGTGGTGGTTCAAGCTCACTATAGCCCATACTTCCTACTGATTGCAACTAAAATGTCAGGGTAAAAGTTTGAAAATAGCTACCTGAAGACTCTGAAAAGCCTTATATGTAATGGAACTAGACAATCAACAACGTGGTATGTTTAAAGAGAGAGACACCAAATGTTCTGCAGCTCTACTGACCTGAACTATAGGCTTTCTGTCTAGTCTCTGAAAATCTGAATTGGAAATTAACTTCCAGGTGGGAGTGTTGGGCAAATGGAAATAAAATACCATTATACTTTGGAAGGTTAATAACTCTGGATTCCACTATTACTATTTTAAGTTAGTATAGCAGAGGGGATTTGAACTATATGAACACACCCAGGTATGCACTCCACTTTGTGTACTCTGTGGAGCAACTCCAGAATATGATCCTGTTAGTTCCTAGGTGGGAAGTGCAACAGCTTTAAAGGCCTAGAAATAATATTATTCAATTATAAGTTGGTAATGTAGCTCCATCAAGTAGGTCATTTTCTGCTAAAAGTTTGAAAAAAACAAACTTATTTTCTGTGTTTTTTAAAAAATAAAAATGTTATTTTACTCTGTTGATATTCCAGTAGCAGAGGTTATGTGTTTTCTCAATGAAAAGATAGAATTTAGAGCCCTAAAGTTTCTATATTTTAGATAAGAATTAAAATATTTTTATAGGTTCAAATGGTTTTATGCCCTCTCTACATTAAAACAATAACAATATTAATAAATGTTTATAGTCTTTATCTTTGTCAGAAAATGTTGATTTGGCTTTATTACTTACTGTATTCATTGAAGAGAACTTAGTTCCCTTATTCATGTTTTGAAAAGCAAATACGAGCTGACCCAAAATTCAAAAATCAATGTAACCCACCACATACACAAGGAAAAAGTCATGTGATCATATGAATCACATGGACAAAAGCATTTTACAAAATCCAACGCCTTCATGATAAAAACTTTCTCAACTTGATAAAGAACATATACAACAATTTCTCAGCATAAACAACATGGTTGGATTGGCAGTGCTATTCCATCAGGGTACTACTGTGTTGGCTCTGAGTGCCAGGGGCAATGGTTGGAAAGCACTAAACTTTGTTTGTGGGAAGACACTGAAAATGGGGAACAGAGTGTTGAGATCATGATGGTGAGTGTTCAAAGTCATACCAGATTCACCACTTTTCTGGGAGCCATTTCTGCATGGCAAGGTTGTGGAGCTGATGTTTCCCCTAGTCTACAGACATAGCAATGCCTAGATATAAAGAAATGATGTCAATAAACATATGAAGTGATAGGGCCAGTTTCCCAGGTTTACTGAACCACCCTTTTCAGGATTTGGCCCAAGAACTCTGTCTGTGTTGTCAGTTTTCATAAGCACTGACTTAAAGGAAGTGGAGGTTACATAATCATTGTGAAACTGATACCAGCAGATATTGGTCTAACAGCATTCAATGAGAAGTATCTGGTATGCTGAAGTCCTTCCTTTTTTATGGTTTCTAATAAGAAGCTGTTGGATGTTTTCCTTGAGTTTTGCTGAGTTTTCTTGGTCTACACTTCTAAAAATCTCATCCTCGTTGGTATGGAGGGATGTTTCCAACTCAGGAGTTTTACTCATTTGATACCACTTTCTTACATGAGAATAAAACTTCAAACCTATTTTCCTCTTTGGTGTGGTTCATATACTGGCTTCAAAATACTGTTGTGTGATGACTTATATGGAAGGATGCCTCATAACAGTCAATTATAATGTGTTTTATAGCAGGGTAAACTCCTTTAATGTGCCTTGTTTATAGTATTTCATGAAGGTATACAGGGACTGTTGACATTACTAGAATCTGCCAAAATATAAGCATAAAAACAATAGGTAAGGCAAAATTTCCTTGAAGTTATGTTACAAGAGGAAGAAACAGATGGACTTTTTCTAATGCATCTAAAGTCAAGAAAATCAAGTCCCAACTCTACATACTTCTTGGGAACTTTCATCATGACTGATTTCAGGGCTTTGCATTTATTTGTGCTTTAAAAGTCACTACTAAGATTTTGACCTTGATATTTCTGAGTATGAGAATCAAATAAGATGGTGCTGGGTTGTGTGGTTGCTCATGTTCCCAAGATGGCAAGCACATTTACTTTTTATTTGCTGTTATTTCACTTAAGGCAACGTTTAAAAATATATGTTCATCTTACTTGAGTCCTTGGAAAGACAAGTACATAAACCAGAAACTGAACTTACTACCAAGAGGCATATTTAAACCAGAAGGGCTATGGAAACCACTGATTTAAATCTGATACTCTCTCACAAACACACCAGATGTTTTATACACTAAATTATCCCTTGGTGCTGAAATCTAGATCTTCTGACATCCAAATATTGCTATTTCAAGTGCTGAAATACTCCCAAGTTTAACATGTGCAAGGAAACCAACCTTTTCTCCAGATAAAACCATGTAATCTCAAGCTTTACAAAGAGCTGCGATTTATTTCAGGGATCATAAATGTGTGGCAAAGCATAAAAAAACACCATCTGACATAAGGTGTTTGGGTTTATTTCACATGTTTATTTTCAAAAGTTCAACACCATTAATTCTTGACAGGTGTGGGGTCTATGATTTGAAACAATTATATTTTGAGCCATTCATATCACTGCTTAAGAGATGACTTCATTTTTCCTAGTTACCATATGTCCTAACCATGCAAATGAGAAAGAAAAGAACATCTGGTCTACCATTGTTGTCTTGCCTGTCATGCAGGACATGTGGTATTGCATGTGCCTCTCATCAGGTTCCTTCGGGATGTAAGCATGGAGGATGGTTTCATATTTTGCACAGCTGGCACATTTAGGGCATATCATCAATCTTAGCTCTGTATTGTCCTTATACCTCTGGGTTTCTATTGGGCTTTTTGTTATAAAGTTTATTTTTGGATTATACAAACATCTTTCCTGGTACTGCAATTGAGAGTAGCATATTTGTGTACAGCATCTCTGTATAATTTGACAGTTTATGGGTAGAAATATGGCATAAAAGGAGGCAGTTCTCTGGAAATCATGAGTTAGGATTTCTATATCTTGGTGTTAATACTAACTTTATTTTAGAGGTCTTGGTAAAAATTCCTAAATTCTGTATATCTTTATTTAATCCCTTATAAAATATAAAATAGCTACTGAATAATCATTCTGTTATTGTGTTCATCACTGGATGGAGAGTATAATACCCATGCATATCATTATGTATAGAACAAATCACCTATTCTGAAGGGGCATGTTTTAATAATTTTTATTTATTTATTTATTTATCCTTAAGGAGACAAACACTTACATGTGGTTGCCTCCTGCATACCCCCAACTGGGTACCTGGCCTGCAACCTAGGCATGTGCCCTGATTGGAAATTGAACCAGCAACTCCTTGGTTTGAAGACTGGCACCCAATCCACTAAGCCACACCAGCCAGGGCTTAATAATAACTTATTTTTAAAGCACAATTTGAGAATTATAGCACAAGTTTGGTCACATTTATTCATAGTGTTATCTCCCATGGCCAGTTGGCCATATTCTTACTTGTCCAGGGCTCTGACAGCAAATCTGGACAACATGAGGTTATAGTTTTTTGGATCAGTGACTCATTATTTGACATTGCTAAATTCATCCTATGAAGAAGTGTTTATGCAGGTGAGGAAGACTTAGTCTTGATCTCAGAAAAGCACATGGTTCACCAGGACACAAAGAATGTCCTTGGACTTACATAATTTTTTCTTTTCTAATTAAGGACAATTTTATTGTCATTTTTTCCAAGCCTGTGTGTTTCTTGAATAATGCCCAAGTAAAATCATTTTTACAAATTACTACAAACTGGGAAATTTAGTCCCAGATACAAAAACAAGTATGGATTCATTTTTATATAGCTATATCTGCATATTTGTATATATCAAAAATTAAATTAAAAGTAAGAAATAATCTAGATCTTCAGAACATGTTTAAATAATGGAGAATATATAAATACAAAATGCATTTTCTTTGTTATATGGTGAACAAAAAGAGGGATTTTTCTTTTTTCTTTTTCTCCTGCATAATCAATTCTTTAAGAAGCTGTGAGAGTTGGACTGTGTTTTCTTTAGCCTCTGAATGCCAGCCAGCACACTGGGGGAAGTTAAATAATAAATAATAATAAATATCAGGTTTATTGACTCCCAAGCCCTTGAATTAATCAATTAATCATGATATTATGGCAAGATCAAAGGGATAAAATTCTAAAACTGATGGCAAGATGCAAATGGATAAATCTCCTAGCAAGAATAACTGCAAACCATTTTGATCAAATATAAAATGATGATCAGTTATGCTCTTTAGAACCTGATAACTTATGTTTATTTCAATGCTGTAAAGTACATCCTTCCAGGATCTAAAGATCACTTGTTTAGGTGAAGCACTGTAGTCTAATCACCCTAAAAACTGAAGCCACAATTTCAGAGTGCTAAGTACCATCTATATTTTAAAGGATAAGTTCCCTGAAAAATTCCCCCTTGCAACATACAATTTGGATATTATTCAGTAAGTTGTACAACCAGGCCAATTTCTCCTGTTTGCATTGAAATGAACTTTACTTTCCCCAGCCACCAATCCCTGGTTAGGTACTAAAGCAATAGATTTTATGTGAACATTTTGATCAATCTACAAGAACCAATGTAGATGGTACTAAGAAAGGAATGAGTCACCAGGTGGAGAGGGAAGCACCAGGTCAGCACTTGCAATAATATACAGTAATAACACTCAGCCACGATATTGTGCACTGAGTTTTCCCCCGTAACTGCAAGACTCCGGAATACATACTGCTGAAGGTTTATGCTGATGATTAGGATTTGTTTTTTCAGTTCACTTGTTTACCCCTTAAGGAGTGTACCAGCTATGTAAATCAGAACCCAGGGCTCCCTCCTAAGTTTTGCCAGGGGATGTGGTCTTTCTAATAGGCTGCTCAGAATGTGAGTAGCAACCATAGCAGGAGAGTTTCTTTTCAATAACTGAGATACTCTCTAAAGGAAATCTATTCTCCCTATGATTGTGGGGTTATTTGGTTGTAAATAAGGACATCTGAAAAATCTTATTTCTAAGGCTTCAGAAAGTTGGTGTTCAGGGTTGAGATCTGGACATTGTATTCTGGGATTTTTCTTTTTTAAGGCCCAGACTAAATTCATTCATTTATTGAAAAAACAATTGTTGACTATCAACTGTGTGCTAGACACTGTAGATTCAACAGGAATTAGATGTAATCACTGTACTTAGGAATTCACAGATCCATCTCTTAGAGTTGGATACTTTCCCATCCATTATCTCCTTTAATTACTTGAGCCAGTTTTTGAAGGATGTACTGTATTTTAAGATATGGACAATGTATTCCAGTGAGTTGATGTAGTTTATCTGAGGTTCCTTAGTGTCAAAATGGGGACTTCAGAGATTTTCTTCTTGGTCTGGTGTTTTTTGACATTAGAGCATATATCTTCTCTCTGAATCCTGGCTTTTTATTCCATAAATTAAGGCAGAGAATGTTTTGTCAAATTCATCTCTTTCTCTGTCTAAGCATTCATGTTTTAGGGATTAGAATTGATCAATTTCAACTACTCATCAATTCCACTCAAACACCTGGGGACTTTGGTAACCCAGTTGGCACAATGCCTTCCCAATTCAGGTGGTAATTTCATCTCTGAGGGCTTCTCGGAGTTAGTTTTCTATGGGCTTCCAGAAGTGGGTCTGCTTCTGAAGACCCTTCCTTCTCTCCTTCTATAGTCTGTCTCTTCCCCAGGTCACAGTGATTGGGTAGTTAGTTTATAGTATTTGCTAGAGATCTCTTAGCCCTTGGCTAGAGATCTCTGAGCCATCAGTATAACAGCTTGTGAGTCTCTTATAAACCATCCCAAAATGCTGAATGAACAGCAATCTCTTGGGACTAACACCATCTAATCTCTTGTTATAGATTTCATTGTGACCCTTCAAAGCTTTATAAGTTGAATTCCTAATCCCAAATACCTCAGAAATGTGACCTTATTTGGAAATAGGGTCAGTGTATTTATCTTGAGTTAAGTTAGGATGAGGTCATACAGGAGTAGGATGGGTCCCATCATACCTAATAGGATAGTATCCTTATAAAAGAGGAAAATTTGGACACATGTATATACCCAGGGAGAATGTCATTTGAAGATGAAGGAAGAGCCCTGGCTGGTGGCACAGTGGATAAAGTGCCAGCCTGCAAACCCAAAGGTCACTGGTTCAATTCCCAGCCAGGGCACATAACCAAGTTGCAAGCCAGGTCTCCAGCTAGGTTTGTAGCTGGAGGCAGGTGAAAGGCAACCATACATTGATGTCTCTCTCCTTCTCTGCCCCTCTCTCTAAAAATAATAACTAAAATCTTTAAAAAAATAAAAAAGATGAAGGCAGAGCACAGGGTAAGGCAGCAGAGGCCAATGAATGCCAGATTGCCAGAAAATATGAAAAGTTAGGAGAGAGGCATGGAATAGATTCTCCATTATAGGCTCAGAATGAAGCAGTTTGATTTCAGACCAACACTTTGATTTCAGACCAACACTTTGATTTTGGATGCTTTGTTTACAGAACTGTGAAACAACAAGTTTCTGTGATTTAAGAGATCTTGTCTAGTGGTACCTAGTTATGGCAGACCTAAATAAGTAATGTATCCCTTATATAATAGAACTGGCTTGGAGAGAAAGGTACTTCTCTTGGTTCATGGTGATATCTCCCTTAATTTTCACCATTAATAGAAAAATGTCCACTAATACCTTTTTGCATGGGGTTATCGGTCTTCCTCACATGGCCAAATAGATTCACTTGTTGTTCAAAACCTTATGCAGTGACCTGGAGATTTGGACATCACTTCTCTCACATGTTTTCCTAAGGCCCTTCCTGGACTGTTCACTAAGGCCTTTCTGTTAAGCTTTTCAATTCCACGGGCCTTGTATTTCTGAGGATAATTGTGTAATTCTCAGTGTGCTTCTCATTATAGGAGAAAAGAGAAGGTCATGCATTGATTTGTAAAGTCTGTTACTATTTGAGACACTTATTTTCTCCCTACTAAAAAATACCAATGAGTGTCCCTCATCTCCCTCCCAATCTGAGCCAAGTGTTCATTTTCTCCATGCCTGATTAATTAATTTATTCATTCATCTTTTCATACATTAAACATTTATCAAAGGCCAACCACATATTGTTAATAAAAAGAATTAAGCTGTTTACATGCCCCTGCAGAGTTCAGGTCTAGTAGGAGAGATGTTCAAAGATTAGTGGGAGGGACAGTCGAGTATGGAGAGAATTGTTGTGTAACAAGTTCATGGTAGAGGGTTTATCATGTGAAACTAGAGGCAAAAGTGGTTAAATGTTTTTGGAAGGAAAGTTTTGGAAGCCTTTGCAGAGGAGGTGACTTCTGAAAAATGAGAAAGAATTGATGGCAATTAAGGTAAGGACAGGATAGGGGTACAGGATAGGGAAGGGTTCCTAGGAAGACGTGGTAAGTGGAAAGCTCCATGCCTTGAAAAAACCTGACAAGACTGTACACAGGAGCATAAACACACACACACACACACACACATACACACACACACACACTCACATAGGTTTGGTAGGAGATGAAACTCAAAATGAAGTTGGGGATCAATAGTGGATGTTTTTTCCATACTTTGAGCAGAGGTTGCAGTAATAGAAAGCTGCTGAAAGTATTTACATTCTGAAGCAATATGGTCAGGTTTGTTTTTAAAATAGTCACTCTGGTGGCAGAGTGGCAGAGGCTGGAGGCTAAAGATGAGTAGAGAGGCTGCATTTCTTTCTTTCTTTCTTTTTTTTTTTTAATTGTACATTTAATTTTATTTTTATTTTTTAAATTGTTTTTAAAAATTTATTGTTGTTGTATTACATCCATCCCCTTTTTGCTCTCCTCTGTCCCCCTCCCCACCCACCCATTCCCCCCAAAGTCAACCCTACCTGTTGTCCATGTCCATGGTTCCTTCATACTAGGTTCTTGTCTAAGCTGCTCCCCTTCCTTGCCTCTGCCTCCTCCCTCCCCTCAACCCACTTCCCCTGACCACTGAAGGCCTATTCACTGTATTCATATATTTGGTTCTGTTTTGCTTGTTGTTAGTTTTGTTCATTATTGTCCTGTAATGGGTGAGATCAAATGGTATTTGTCCTTCACTGGCTGGCTTATTTCACTAAGCATAATACTCTCCAGTTCCATCCATGTTGTTGCACAGGGTACAAGTTCCTTCTTTCTTTCTGCTATATAGTATTCCATTGTGTAAATGTTCAAATGATCAAAAACCAAAGTTTTTTGATCCAATCATCCACTGATGGACACTTAGGCTGTTTCCAGCACTTGGCTATTATAAATAGTGCTGCTATGAACATAGGTGTACATAGGTTCTTATGAATTGGTGTTTCAGGATTCTTTGGGTATAGTCCAAGTAGTGGAATTGCTGGATCAAAAGGCAGTTCCATTTTTAGGTTTTTAAGGAAACCCCATACTGTTTTCCACAGTGGCTGCATCAGCCTACATTGCCACCAATAGTGCATGAGGGTTCCCTTTGCCCCACATCCTTGACAACACTTGTTGTTTGTTGATTTGTTGATGATTGCCATTCTGACAGGGGTGAGGTGGTATCTTATTGTGGTTTTAATTTGCATCTCTCTGATGACTAGTGATGTTGAGCATTCTTTCATATGCCTCTGGGCCCTTTGTATATCTTCCTCAGTGAGTTGTCTGTTCAGGTCCTTTGCCCATTTTTTAATTGGGCTGTCTG
>PVIW01008683.1:0-44468 GCA_004026585.1 Noctilio leporinus | reverse complement strand
CATACAGTTGGTTCCCTTTGAATTTTGCTGATATTTTCTTTGGCTGAACAGAAACTCTTTTTGTTTTTTTTTAAGATTTTATTTATTATTTTTAGAGGGAGGGGAAGGGAGAGAGGGAGATAGATATTAACGTACGGTTGCTTTTCACCTGCCTCCAGCCACAGACCTGGCTGGAGTCCTGGCTTGCAACCTTGTTATGTGCCCTGGCTAGGGAGTAGAATCAGTGACCTTTGGGTTCGCAGGCCGGAACCTTATCTGCATTTCTTGAATAAAAAATTAGAATATGGTTCAACAAGCACTAATGTGATTGTGGACACAACAGAGCGGAGCATTTAAAATTGGGGTTATTTAGAAACATCTATGGATACTATACCTAGAGGCTAGGTCAAAAAGAGAGAATGCAAGTGTAAATCAGGACAATGCAAACTGGAATGAAGAAAAAGAGAGGCATTAAGACTTAAAAAGGACAGAACGGGTAAGATTTAATAAGAGAATAAAGAAGAAATAGGAATCAAATGTTATTTTCAGATATTTTATTAGTTCATAAAGATAATGGAGAGACTAAGATAAGGACGGAGGTTAATGACTTTTCTGACAATGCTGAGCTTAATGTACTCACGCAGGATATCCAGGGAGAGAGGTCTATGGACAGGTGAAAAGACTGGACAGGAGCTCAGGAAGGATATTCAGAAATAATTATAACAATAACAACAAAATACAAAATAAAACCAATAATTTACTGAATTCTTATGACATGCCAGACACTGTTGCTCAGTTCTTTGCGTGCCTATTTCATATAGTTCATTCACAACCCTGTGAAGCATTATTTTCCTTTTATAAATGCAAAAATTCATGATCACATAACTAGTAGGTAACAGAATTGGAGATCCAACTCAAGTCTGTCAGACTTCAAAACCTGTGTTCTCAGCTCCTCCCTTCTACTGCCACCACTGCATGCATGTATGCAAAGCTGTCAGTTAGATGAGGTTATGCAGTCCCTGTTTATGGAAGGGAATTTATAAATGTCTGCTGGCAGGAAGGAAGCAGCTGCACAGTTGATTAAGTGACACCAACAGACAATAGGCACTGCTGTGAGAACACAGCATCAGTTGCTATTACACAGAGGAGGAGACCTAACTAAGCCTTCTTTTTATTGGGGAGACATGCTTCCTTGAGTCTTAATGTTTCATAGAAACTTTACTGAAGATGGGGATCATAGAGTTAAGCACACAACATCATGTTCCTTTAAATGAGCCTACTTATTAGGTAAGAGTGGACAAAAATAAAAAAATAGTGGCACTAAGTTTTGACTCTTTTTTAATCTTTCACATTTTTAATCGATATAGACTGGGCTGGTAATACACGTGATGGTAAATTCTCCCACTGATTGTTCAAGGGGAAGTGAAAGAGGCAAGTTGGTCTCCAGTTATCATCTGAATAGGTGTATTTAAATGCACCTTGTAGCAACTCTCACTTGGGATTCACACCTTTTAATCGTCCTTTCCCTGACTCCTGTATTAAGAAATAGGGCTTGGAAGTTGCTTTATCAGGAAAGAGGGCATGTTTTCCTCAAAACTTTATTTACTCCACATGTTAAAGTGTAGAAACACCTTGTAAAAGGAGGTGCAGGGCTTCAGCATCACCATCACCTGGGAGCTTGTTAGAAGTGCAGAGTTTCAGGCTCCACTTCGGACCTGCTTTATCAGAAAAATCTGCTTTAAAATAATGTCCTGGGAGTTAGTACGCGCACTAACATTTGATAAGCACTGGTTTAGAGGATCCAAGTTGAGGAATATGAGAAATTAATACATTCTAGCAAGCAGGAGTGACAAACTAACTTGTTTTATCACTAGATTTGTTAAACATATAACATATTAATATGCATTCTCCTTTTTTTACCTTTTAAGACCACCACAATCAGGACTTTATAAAATCCTCTATGTCAGTAAATAACTAGAAATTAGGTTTGTATTTTGAGAATGTGAATATCTAAATTTATTGTTTCTTGTGCTAATGTATATGTCTAAAATTCTATCGAGGTTACCAGGTGGTTTCTTAAAATCCACAAGCAGACTGTCTTTGAGAAGAAAAAGAATGTGCTCTATCATTAAACACCTGAAATAATGTAATGATTGAAAACAAATAAGCATGATCTTTTTTGGCTCTAAATACACTTCTAGGATTTGAGATGTGGATCATTACCAGGTGGGAAGCCCAGAATGACTGACCACTCAAGGTTTGAGTGAATAAGCTAGAAAAATAAGTGGGACCAGGCTAAGTGCTACTACAATATAAATGAGGCAGGAGGCAGAGTGCTGCTAGAAGCAAAACATCAAACACTGAGGGAATTGACAAGAAAAGTGGGTTCTATGAGAATGCCACTGGGGAAAACAAAGGCTCAGATTCTGTATGATATTTCTGCATAGAAGACAAAGAACCAAGGCCACTAAAATGGAAAGAAAACTGGAAGTAGGAGTTAAAATCTTAAAGTTGTGCTTTTCACATTATTCAAGATTTACATAACAAGTAGATGAAGGAATTTGAAGTTTTTTTTAAAAAAATATTTTATTCATTATTTTCAGAGAGAAAGGCATGGAGGGAGAAGAAAGGGAGAGAAGCATCAATGTATGGTTGCCTTTCACCTTCCTCCAGACAAGGACCTGGCTAGGGACCTGGCTTGCAACCTGGCCATGTGCCCTGGTTGGGGAATAGAACCAGTGACCTCTGGGTTCACAGGCCAGTGCCAATCCACTGAGCCACACCAGCCAGGGCGGAATTTGAAGTTTTGATCTTGACACTTAGACTTGCAGGAACTCTCAGTCTTCTGAATAAGTGGTTATGATTCTGCTAGGTGAAAATCCTCACTTTAAAAAAAAAAAGATTTTATTTATTATTTCCAAAAAGAGGGGAAGGGAGAGAGATAGAGAGGGAGAGAAACCTCAATGTATAGTTGCCTTTCACCTGCCTCCAGCTACGGACCTGGCTGGACACCTGGCTTGCAACCTGGTTATGTGCCCTGGTTGGGGAATAGAACCAGTGACCTTTGGGTTTGCAGGGCAGCACCTGTCCACTTAGCCACCAGCCAGGGTGAAAATCCTCACTTTTTAGAGTCATCTATCTCATACAGAGTAATGCCAAACTTAAGGATATTCACATACATAAAAATATTACCAAGGAAAAATCATTTAGCTGGAAATAAATGTTTTTGACTTTTGTGTTGCCATGAATCTGTTGTTAAGATGTGATTTAAGAGTATAAAATCTTTCAAGGTTGGGGATCAAAAATAATTTTTATAATTAACTCACTTTTGGGAAGAGAGATTGACAAGAGGCCTCATGAAAATTTAGATTCACGTTCAAAAGCAAAAATTCTAAAGCTTTGTGATATAACTTTGATGTACAATCATTAGCTTTTCTGGGCCTTCCACTCTAACAGCCTAACATTTAAAAAAAAATGTATTCACTGAAGCAGTAGAACCTAATGACTGACAGGTCACTTTGGTTGAATTGGTGTTTTCATTTTAATTCAGTAAATTAATTAAAGTAGGGTTTCTTGCTGTAAGTAATGTTTATGTCACTCTAATAATGGGTGTAATATGTGTGAGAACTTGGGATTAACAAAAACATATTCCTGTATAAAACTCCATTAAAAATATATTTTTCTAAAACAGAAATACCATATGACCCAGAAATGCCACTTTTGGATATTTGTCTAAAGAAATCAAAAGCATTAACTTGAAAAAGATATATGCACCATTATATTAATTGAAGCATGATTTACAATAGCCAAAATATGGAAGCAATCTAGGTGTCTATTGATAGATGAATAAAGAAGATGTGGTACATATATGCAAAGGGCTATTATTCAGTCATAAAAAGAATGAAATCTTATCATTTACAACAACATGGATGAACCTAGTGGGTCTAATACTACGTGAAAAAGTCAGAGAAAACAAATGTCATATGATTTTACTTATATGTGGAATCTAGAAGACAAAATGAATAAGCAAAACAAAGTAGAAACAAACTCATAGAGAACAAACTGATGGTTGCCAGATGGAAGGTGGGGGTTGGAGAATGGATAAAAAAGGTGAAGGTGATTAAGCAGTACAAATTGCCAATTATAAAATTAGTCACAGAATATAACATACAGCATAGGGAATACAGTCAAAAATAATATCGTAGTAACTCTGTATGCTGACATATGGTTATTAGCTTTATTGGGATGATCATTTCGTAAGGTATACAAATGTGTCATTACTATGTTGTCCACCTAAAACTAACATTATATTGTATGCCAACTATAGTTTTAAGATATATTTAAAAGATAGTTCTATTCACCAAAATGAAAAACAATTTTCCTTCCCCTGACATTCATACTCATTTTATGACTAAAATAGAATTCTATAACTAATTATAACATCTTACAAATAATTTTGGACTATAATTATGAATACTATTTCTTCATTCTACAGATGATCAATCTTGCCCTGAATCATAGTGAAAAACTCCTCTGAAACCTAAGGTCTGAAATTGTGATATTCATATGTTCTGGGTACCCTCAGGCCAAGAAATGCAATAAAAATTGTTATGAGATCATGATGTCAGTGGATTACTTTATAGAAGTCAATGCAAAACCACTCTACAGGCACATAGCTTCACCCCTGTGGCAGAGGTTTTAATAGAAGATAAGGTCACAATCCAAGATTATGAGGAAACAACATACAACAAATGAGAACCACCTGGCACAATAAATAAGAAAATAAATTATGATAACCTTCAGATAAAGGAAAAAATAAGTACATTAAAAAAAAAAAGATTTTATTTATTATTTCCAGAGAGAGAGGAAGGGAGAGAGGCAGAGAGGGAGAGAAACATCAATGTATGGTTGCCTTTCACCTGCCTCCAGCTACAGAGCTGGCTGGAGACCTGGCTTGCAACCTGGTTATGTGCCCTGACTGGGAATTGAACCAGAGATCTTTGGGTTCACAGGCTGGCACCTTATCCACTGTGCTACCAGCCAGGGATTATACATTTAATATAATTAAAACTGTACGAGAAAGCATTAAAATCATAAAAAATAAGGCAGAAAACATCAGAGATATTTATAAATAAATAAGAACTGTTAGGAACAACTGCTGTTGTGAAGGGGAGTTTGGTTACTGACATTAGCGGCATTACAAATGAGCAAGAAATTGTTTATTCTTCAAAATTGGAGATGGGACAACTGAATAGCTACATAAAAAAATTACATCTATATCTCACTGTCTCATAAGACACACACACAAACACACACACGCAGAGTGATTCCTATAGTCATTGAAATAAAAAACCCAATGGATGAGTTGTGAAGGGAATGCTTAGTTCAGTTCAGTATAAGTCATGGGCCCACAGCACCCTGGAAAAACTGGTCCCTGGTGCCAAAAACATTGGAGATTGCTGGTATATGTGAAGTGTGTGATAGTATAGGTGTGTTGGTTAGTGAACCTCAAAGTGGAAACTTCTGACTTCTGCCATTTTCATGTTCCTCATATGGTATGAGTACAACAGGGGTATAAGAATTATTCCAAATAGAACATGCTATTGAGGTTTTTAAGCTTGGCTGTATAGCCCTTGGAACCCAGATATCAGAAGACCTATGCTAGCTGATGAGATGAAAACTACGGAGTCCAGCAGCACTAAAAAAGTTTATGATTTATGCTAGTATAGGTTGCATCACTACTGGGATCACTATGATACTAGGAATTTAATTGATAAAGATATAGTGAAACCCAAGCACATTGATTTGCTTACAATGAGACGATATTAGTGAGAGTTTATGTACAACTTAGCTCTGCAATTTAGAGAAGAGATTGGAACTCTAGGTGCTTCATCTTATCCCATTGGATTTCTGTTGTTTGGAGAAGTTTTTGAGAAAGTACTCCACCTGTTTCATACGGGCACTTGTGGGATTTTTGTGCAATGCGATTGGCTTTTCCTAAGATGGTGCACAGAATTCCTTTTAAAAACTTTACTGTAAGTCTATAGCACTGAATAAAGCACCAAGTCTTTACTTGTTGAATGTAAATAACATAGACTTAGCTACAATAGCTAGGCAAGAAATTTCAAGTGGAAAATATAAAAAAGAAATTTTAAAATACTGATGATAAAATATGAAGGTCCAATAAGAGTTCCAGAAAAAGAAGGAGAATAGTAGAGGTAATACATAAAGATATGTATTTTCCATATCTGAGAATTTTCCAAAATTGATATAAGAACATGAGTAGTGAGTTAGAAGCATAATGAATATAAGACAAAATAAATACAAGTACATCCATAGAGATGCATTATAATGAAATTTAAGCCTAAGAAACAAACATGAAGATTGTATAAGCAACCAGAGGGAAAAGTCAGCTTACAAAAGAAATGTCATTAAACAGACAATCGAATTTTTAATATCAATAACTGAAATCTGAAGCAAGTAGAATGATATATTCAAAATGCAATAAAAAATAAATAATTGTTATCTAGAATTACCATGCTAAATTATCATTCAGGAATGAGGATGACATTAACACTTTAAAAACACACATGCTTTAAGAAAAACAGGTGGAAGAGCTTCATAACTTTGGTATAGGAAAGATTTCTTGAGTAAGCCACAAAAAATATAAGACCCTGAAGAAAAGATGGTTAAAATTGACTACCTTAAATTTTAAAACAGAATTTAAAAGACAACCCACCGTCTAGAAGAAGATATTTGTAAGGCACATAAATATTTGGACTCAAAGTTGATTAAGAACTCTTCTAACTCAATAAGAGACAGAAAATAACTATAAGCACCATGAAGAAAAGACCTAACATGCAATTTGTAAAGGGTAAAATCTGACTGACCAATAAACATAGTAAGCATCCAACTTCTTTAATTATCTGAGAAAGTTAAATTAAAACAGTGATATTAGTAAGTTATTAGTAAATTAAGCAACAATTAAGAATTCGAGTAATTACAAATGTTAATGATGTTGTGGGAACATTGCTGGTGGGACCATAAATAGGACAACAACTATAAAGGAGTATTTTGTAATATCAAGTAAAATGGAAAATGCACAAATTCTGTGACCTAGCAATTCCACTTCTAGGACTTCAGTAGGGCTATTGCACTGCAGAAGCCTTGGGGCTGTGTGAGGCTCAGCCTTTCATTTCCTGGAACAAATCTCACAAGTGTGCACAAAGAGAGCAATCTAAAAATCTGGAGGAAAAATAGAGATTTGGGGCTCAGACACTTCAGAAATTGTCCTGGTCTCATTCCTGTTTCAAGAAATTGAAACTGAAAATTGTAGAACATTTTGATATTATGTAAGGAGTACAATCAATGAGTCCTATCAAAAGACATAATAAAGGGGGCAAAAAAGTTTTCTTGCCTTACATCAAAAGATTGAAAAATAAGCCCTGGCTGGTGGCTCAGTGGATAGGTGCTGGCCTGTGAACCCAAAGGTCGCTGGTTCATTTCCCCAGTCAGGACACATAACCAGGTTGCAAGCCAGGTCTCCAGTCAGCTCTGTAGCTGGAGGCAGAGGAAAGGCTACCATACATTGATGTTTCCTTTTCTTCCTCCCTCCCTGCCCTTCTTTCTAAAAATAATGAATAAAATCTTAAAAAAAAAAAAAAAGATTGAAGAATAAATATACCTTGATATATTTATATAAAAACATAAAGTTCTGAATAAAACAAAATGCAATTTCTCTTCATTTTACAAGGTAAATTAAAAAAACAAATTAGTGGATACTTGAAAGGTGCTGAAAACAAAAGAAAACAAAACGTACCTTTTGTGGCTTATATGTAAAACTGTGTTAGCATCAAAGCTCAGATCATCATTAACAGGTTTTTTTAGTTCCTAAATGCCTGGCACAACATTTGACATTTGAAAGGCATGTGGGAAGCAAGACTATTGTTTGCGTGGGGAACTGATCCTAGGTGAGGATGTTTACCTTCCCTGACTAAATGCCAGTTGTACCTTAGTCACTGTGACAACCAGCCCCACAGGGGATGAGAACCATTTACTCAATCTAGCCCTGCTCAAAAAATTTCTTTTCCTGGAAGCTCTTTATTATTAATTTCTCTGGACCTCCACAGTACATGTGACCAAAATACCATTTATTCCATTGTATAGCAAGCAATGAGTTTTTTATGTATCTGTTCTCCCTGCCAAACCATAGCTTCCCAGAGGACTGAGACCATGGGTTATTTTATATACCCAGAGCCTAGATGTGCTCAGTAAATGTTTGTTATATAAAAAATAATTTAATCAAACCTAGCCATTTAGGTCTGAGTTTCTAGCATGTCACTGGACTGCTTGCTGCTTTTTCTTTTTCCCTTCCCAATGAAAACTTTTATCTATAAAAGGCTAAAAAAAAAAAAAAAGTCTTTTAGCAGAAGTCATCTTCAGTTTTAAAAAAAGTCTATTGTATACTACTGGCCTCTCACATTAGTTCCCATTAGCTGAATATCTTAATCTATACACAAATGAGGGTAAAAAGTGTTAGAGCTCTTGTTAAGAAAATGTGTAAATCCAAACAACATTTAAGAAATGCTAGATTTTGCATGCATGCCCCTGTAGGGCAGGTCCTTAGGCAGGTCCTTAATTCCCTGCCCAACTTCCTTTGGCTATATCTTTGTCAAGCAACTCTCAGTTGGCCATTTCTGGTCCAACGTTCATCATAATGATATGCCCTGCTTATCTAGACGAAATGCACATTATAAAGTACATGGATTGATGGAATGGTCTGACTAACTGAAATAAGATCTTTCAAATCTTTAAATCACAAGTGGCATTAATTGAACCTAAAAGAAATCAAGAGGGTTCATGAACAGATTTATACATTTTCTTCTTTCTGCATTTTAATTATACTGGCATTTTAATTGCTTTGTAATTGCACGTATTTGTATAAATTAAAAAATAATTAGAGATCTGCAGCACTATGGGAAACTAATTTATGCATATAGACCTTTATGGAAAGTCATAGTTCTCACCCTGTTAAACACTTTAAAATTGTTCTTGCTGAAAATGTCTATGGCTATCTAAATTGATGTGTCTTCCCTGTTCTTTCTGTGATTAGGAAAGCAAGACAGGGCTGGAGCTTGAATGGAAGGCAGTGATTGCTATTCATGAAACTCACTTTTTGGAAAGTCCTTCAAATATAAAAGAAATACATATATATTTTTTCCAATAAATATGTATACACACATACAGACACATACACACACACACATATACATAGTTGGATATATATATATATATATATATATATATATATCTCCAAAATTGATATAAAACATTGTAGTATATATATATATTATATACACAATTATTTTTTCTAGCTTAGCCCTAAGAATTCTTTGTGCCCTGTTGCATGTGAATGGTAGGGACAGGATGAGACACTGAATCAGGGCAATAGAAGCAATAAATTTTTAACAGTATTTCTGGCACAGGTTATCATGGCAAAGCATGTAGGTGATTAGGGGTTATCCATCCAACAGGCATTTATTGAACTCCTACTGAGTGTGTGGTACTACTGAGGTATGGCCTCACTTTGTTTTGTAGGTCATTTATCCCAAAGCAATTTAAATTACCCAGCCTTCATTTCTATCTTCTTACTTCCTGTCTTAGCTTTCCCTGGGAACCTGAGCATTAATAATCTTGTCAAACTGTGTATTGGGTTTCCCCATATCCTGGCTCTCTACTACTTCTGAATATGCCCTTCCCTGCATTTACCCAACATCCCAGACTTCTTAGTGGCAGGATTATGGCTTTAAAATTGCATTTTTCCTTTCTGGAAAGAAAAGAGCTAAGAAGCTTAGTAACTAAGATTGTACTACTCCCTTGCTTTGAGATTATGGCACCAAATGCTTTTGTAAGTACAAGGATCCAGTGTAAGCAAACTTCCTATTCCTTTTTATCTCAGGGCCTGTACTTGAGCTATTCTCTTTGCCTGCCCTTCTGGGTGATCCTTCTCCTACACACACAGCATTCATTCTGCCTTCCTAAGAAAACTTCTTTGGCTCCCCTCTCTGTCTTTTGTTCTTACAGGTTCTGCATCCTTCTCTTTTGTAACATTGAAGTTACAGTTATATTCTGTCAATTCTGTGAGGTCAGGGATGAGGCTTTCTTTCTTTATTTTTTATCCAGTGTGGGGCCTTGTCTCTGATAGATACAACCTGTGCCTGGTATTCAAACAGCAGTGGGGTGTGTGTGAGTGTGTGTGTGTGTGTGTGTGTGTGTGTGTGTGTGTACCATTTAGTGAACTATAAGCTCCTGTTAGAATCCTCTAGGTCTGTTACTGCATGAAAACATGTTAGTCAACATTTTCAGGGCATCTGTAGGCTCTGCTCTGTGGCTGGATTCCCTGGCCTTGTTATTTTATGGGGTTGCCCTTTGCAAAAGAAAAATCAACTCTTAAAACATGTTCCAGGCCTTGGAGACATGACCCTCTCTAAAGGGCATTACCTTTTTAAAGGAGAGGGAAAGGAGGGGAGTTTATCTCCTTTGGACAGTATCCTCAGGTCTGTCCTGGAAAGAAGAAAATCCCCAAAATAATACTTCCCATTCAAGCCAGGTAAAGTTTATCATTAGAGCCTTCTGTCCATTGCAGTCAGAATACAGCAACCCCAGATCGCTGCCACCTCAGACTACACCTTATTCAGGTCTATATACTGTTCCTGAGCTCCAGAATGACAGTGTTTACCTTTGGCCTAGCCAAATACAGGTACTATTAACTGCTATTACAAATAGATTTCACAAACACAGTAGGAGTTTATTTCTTGCTCAGGTGGTAGTCAAAAGTAGTGGTTCCTTGTTGAATGTTTCCTTTATGAAATGATTCTGGCCCAGGCTTGTGCCATCCTGTGGCTCCTCAACCCGTAAGAGCTGACATCTTCTGCATGTAGCTGGTGAAATGGGAAAGGGAGTAAAGGTACAATACATCTTAAAAGCCTTGGTCTGAAACACATGGTTTTTGTTCACGTTAGAGTCTCTAGGTGCTAGAGAATTGAGAAGGTATCCTTGGTTGGGCAGCCATCCTCAATAAACAACTCAAAACTCTGTACCATAGAAGGAGATCCTAGATCTGGGGTACAATTAGCTGCCAGGGTTGCTCTGCTGCTTTTCTAGGGCAGCACAATTTCTTGTCCAGTGGCCCAGATGCCCACCTTGCATCAAATGGCTGTCTACAATTCACTGCCAAGCAGTCATCTCATTACTGTTGAACAACTGAAGCAACTTCTACTTCTGAAGGGAATCAAGGTTTTGCCACTCCAATTCTGTACCTTTTGGAATATCACTAAAACCTCGTTATTAAGAAACAAAAGACTCCTAAAGAACCTCTGAATTTCTCCCTTTCCTACTTAAGAGATTTAGATACAAAGACTTGCTCCAGGAAAAGAGTCTTAATATATTCGCCTTAGCATGAGATAAGAAGGCTCCAGGCAGCAGCCATGTCCCATGTTGGATTGCCTGGCAAGAATTTGCCTGATATATGTGTCCCACTCTTCCTTAGCTGCCCTCAGCTGCCCATAAATTGCTTATTTCCTTCAAAATCTCAGGCCCTTGTGCCTTTTCTTCTTTGTCTGTAATGGCATATAAATTCAACTGCTCAATGTGTTTCAGGCTTTGTATCTTATGACACCCCCAACATATACATCTATAATAAACTTGGCACATCTTCTCCTGTTAATCTATCTCTGTTAATTCAATTATTAGCTGGTTAGAAGAACTTGGTGGGAGGAAAAGTATTTTGTTTTTAGTTCCCACACTTTCCATTAAGGGCCTCTGCCTGTCTGGGGCAGAGATGGGGAAGAAAGTCAGCCTGACTAATAGGTACTTAACAGCAGGACCTGGTGGTGCAGTTCTCACCTTTATAACCAGGCATTGCTCATCCTCCCCTTCTCACAAGGGGTACCACACAGCCCATCCCTTTGGTTCTCCCTTGGTGTGGATGGTGAGGTGGGACAACACTTTCCAATGAATTTCACCCAATCATGTGGTGACTTGTTTGAAACAATTGCCTTGGCAGAAGGACTCTGCCTGTCTCCTCCAATTATAGCTCACAACCATGGGCACTTAGTCCTGGAGTTTTCTTAACACATTGTTGACTAGCAATTTTATAGTAAAAGCTAATGCAAGTATAAACACAAGTTAACTTGTTATCAGTCAACAATGTTTGGGCTTGAAAACACGAGTTTTCTCTTGGCTGGTCACCAGTGTTTTCAACAGGCTTCTTCAGTCCCGGGCATATGTGAAAATGGTTCTGGGACCCCTGGTCCTGATCTCACCATCCTTTTTCTCATTAAGCATCCTCTTTTACAACTGTTGGAGTTCACAACCCATGGCCTTATCTTAGAATTAGAAAATGTTTAATTTAACTGAATCTTAAAGTCTCCTTGTTACAGGAAAAAAAA
Source organism: Noctilio leporinus (assembly GCA_004026585.1). Lineage (NCBI taxonomy): Eukaryota > Metazoa > Chordata > Mammalia > Chiroptera > Noctilionidae > Noctilio > Noctilio leporinus. The sequence goes on along the minus strand of PVIW01008683.1, from coordinate 32,040 downwards.
GTTTCATAAGAATTTTACTGAGAAAGTACTATGTCTTATGTGGTATAAAAAAGGGCTATGAAAAATATGAAGGAACATAGGCTATACGTAGTTTCTACTTAATGAAGAAGTTATAAATTAGTAAAAACTGCTCATCACCCAGGAAACAACAACAAAACATAGTGCAGTAAGGAACAAGATACTAATTCTAGGCTACCACCTCCATATGAGAAGAATCCAGGGGAGGCATCTTAATTAAGTATCCTTCCTGACAATCTTTCTTAGCATCCTTCATTTGATAAAGTAAAACTAAGTCTATATATTGCTTAACCTTTCCACATCTGATAACAAAACAAAAATATTAAGCTATTATTGTTTTATCCTTGAACTTTAAAGAGTGTATAACAGGGTGCAGAGTGGGGGTTCCTGAGAATATTCCCCACAAACCTTGTTTGGGGAAAGGGAGCATGGATGATGTGGCTTAAGGTACTTTGCATAACAATGGCTAGTTAATAGTCTTGTCTTTCCTGAAGGGAAGCAGGGTGCCAAAGGTGTAGTAACTTTAAGAATATGTAATGACTTGGGACATAGCCAGGGGAGGTAGAGGTCTGGGCATCACTGAGAACACTTGCCTTGACTAAAGATGGCAGCCAAAAGAAGGTAAATGATATGGGGGCAACTGGCAAAAGTGGCAGATTGGAGGAGAAGCCAGATATGAGGTCTTGTAGGAAGCTCTGGATCAGCATTTAAAAGAGGGGTGGACAGAGGGAGAGAGAGAGAGAGCCATGAGGAAGGAGCCATGATGTGGAGGGGTTTAGTCACAAGGTCTCAGAGAGGATGCAGCAAGCAGCTATGCAGTTTGCAGTACAGGATTCTGCTGTAGTGAAGTAGAAAAACATTCTGCCCTGCGGGCTGTAGTGAGGAAGGCAGTCATGAGAGCTGAGGGAAGAGTGTAAGGAGAGCTGATGGAGCTGTGTGGGCACCTGCCGAACCAAGCATAGATACATGGCAGATGCCTGGAGTGCTAAACTGTATAAACTGTGACCAGGAATGTAGACTTTTGCTTCTCTGAAGGAGTTACGGAGAAGCTACTCTCTTGGGATGTGTGCCTCCTAGACCTCCACCATGGTCCAGTGCCACACAGCACATGTTTTCCTGAACTACTACATGGAGGCTGAGGACAAAATACCCCAGATCCTGAAGGAGAGAGCTGCTGTGAGAGGATGGTGACTCTGAAACCCACACGTGTACTTCCAAAGGGAATGGAGACCTATTTGCAAAGCTGGCTGAAGAACAGATAAGGATTTGAAGAACTGCTGGGCATGGTTTTGGTTTATAGCCTGGTGGAGAGCAGGGGAAGTGCTGGGTCTTGTGGGAGGACAGGGCTCGAGCAGCAGTGCTCCCAGCCCCACCAAGGTTGGAATCCTGTAAATAAAAACCTGTTTCCTTCAACTGCTATGGTTGGGTCATGCATCAAGGTGACACATGGATGGGCCTCTATTTGCTCTGTTAAAAAAGTATACCAAAATTTAATTGGCACTTTAAAACATTTTTAGAATTATAGATATTTATTAATATAATTTTTGCTCATAGTAAAAATGAAAACAGCATTAGAGAATTTACAGTGAGGTCCTGGCTGGTGGCACAGTGGATAAGGTGCTGGCCTGTGAATCCAAAAGTCGCTGGTTTGAATCCCAGTCAGCATATAACCAGGTTGCAAGCCAGGTCTCCCGCCAGATCCGTAGCTGGAGACAGGTGAAAGGCAACCATACATTGAGGTTCCTCTCCCTTTCTTCCTCCCTCTCTGCCCTTCTTTCTCTGAAAATAATGAATAAAGAATCTTAAAAAAAATAAAAGAATTTACAGTGAAAAATAAGTTTTTCTCTTTTACCCCATGCCTCAGATCTCTTTGGAGGCAACCACTGTTATCACCTACCCCTCCGCTTCCAGAAGTGTTCTGTAAGAATACATTTCATTCTTCCTTGTCTCCTAATTTCTTCATTTCCATTTGCTAGGTCAGTAGTTCTCAAGTTTTATTGAGTAAAAGAAACACCTGCAAAAACTTCTTCACAAATGCAAATTCCCTATCCTCCAGAAATTCAATGAGTCTGGGTAAATTCAAGAAATTTGCATTTGTAAGTAGGTGATTTTGGACTAGGTAGAGCATGAAACCTACATTGAGACACTTTCAGAAAGTAACTAGGGTCTAACTGCATTCAGGACTAATTCATTAAGTCACAGGCTGCTGTTGCCGATTTTTAAAAAAAGCTTTTATTTATTATTTTTAGAGAGAGGGGGAAGGGAGAGAGGCAGAGGGAGAGAGACCTCAATGTATGGTTGCCTTTAACCTACTGGCTAGAGACCTGGTTTGCAACCTGGTTATGTGCTCTGGCTGGGGAATGGAACCAGCGACTTTTGGGTTCGCAGGCCATCACCTTATCCACTGCGCCACCAGCCAGTGCTTGCTGTGGTAGATTTTACCTATTCCTATCATAATGTCACATTCACTTTTCCAGTGTTTGACCTTTACTGGGGTTACCATTTCTTTGGTTGCCATGGTGATGCACAGAGCTCTTCCTCACGTAATTAGGCTAAGGATGCTGATTTGTTTCATTGCTTCTGACTGACTGCATTGTGGCTGAGCTGCAGACTGTGCCGTTAACCAGACTGAGAAAACTCAATTTCTTTCCTTTCTTCCTCTGTTGTATGATTGCTGTTCACGTCAATTGTCTTATATCCCTGACCAGCAAGTAACAGTCACAAAACTGTAGATTTTTGAGTTAAGATAGTCATTTAGACACTGTTTCAACCAATCTGTAGCTGGGAAAACTGCTGCCCAGAGAGATTAAGACATATAACCAAGGTCACAAATAAGTTAGTGGCAGGGTTGACCAGAAACCCAGTTTACTAATTTTGAATCTGGTGCTCTTTTTCCCTCTTAGTGGGTCTAAAATCACAAGATCCCTACAAAGCATCTGCCCAAACAGTTCCTTTTCCCCAGTTCACCTATTATTTTGTCCTTCTGTACCCTGCCTACCCCATCCCCATGAGCCATACTAGCCTGGACTGGTTGTCTTGCTCATGATACTGATGGTGTGAATTATTTCTGAACTCTTTTGAACATGGCAAAATCTCATCTACTTGGATCTCAGTCCACCAAATATAAAACAATTTTTGTCTCCCTGGCTGGTGTGGCTCAGTGGTTAAAGATAAAATGAGAACCTTAAACGCAGCAAGAGAAAAGCAGAGAGTTACTTACGAAGGAGTTTCTGTAGACTATCAGCTGACTTCTCAAAAGAAAAATTATAGGCCAAAAAATACTGGCAACAAATATTCAAAGTGATGAAAAGCAAGGGCCTACAGCCAAATTGCTCTATCCAGCAGTTATCGTTTAAATTTAACCCTGGCTGGTATTGCTCAGTGGATTGAGCACTGGCCTGCGAACCCAAGGATCTCTGGTTTTTTGATTCCCAGCCAGGGCACATAACCAGGTTGCAAAGCCAGGTCTCCAGCCAGGTCCCCAGCTGGAGACAGGTGAAAGGCAACCATACATTGATGTTTCTCCTCCATTCTTCCTCCTTGTCTTCCCCTATCTCTAAAAATAATGAATAAAATCTTTAAAAAAATAAATTATTAAAAAAAACAAAAACAACAAAACAATTCTTGAATTAAAGGGGCTGTGGTTACTTTAAGTCTCTGTAGCAACACAGAAGTGCACAATTCTGTCTCAGCTTCCTCAGACAAAGACTCAAGGAACAGTCCTATTACTTTCCAGAGGTTGGGGGAGGGCTGAGGTCATGAAAAGGTTGCTTGGTTTACAATCTTATCCTGTCTCCCTCCTGCTATTGACAAGGCACCAGGATGGTTTATAGATTGCTGCCTCCCTTTAAGGTCTATTTGCTGATGTTTCAAGACATTTATCCAATCTCAAGAAACTCAGGGGACCTGATTTCAGCTTTGAATTATATATCACCTATATTTGGGATGGAATGGGCAATTTTAATGGAAAAAAGCCCATTAATCAGGCCATATGTTAGAAAAGGCTTTGATTTATATATTTGTTGAAATCATCTACATTAATGTAAAATTTTGATAGTTCTACAAATTTAGTAATATTTTAACTTGAAAGTGGTTATTAACATCATACTACCACCACCAGATACATTCTTTCTTTTCTTCTCTTTTTCTTTTTTAAGCTTTGATGAAATATTAACTAATTGTACCATACATTTGACAATGTCAAACGTTCAGCCAGGAGAAATATAAAAATGTCCTGGAGAACATGCCTGTCTTGATGAAAAAGAAGGATTCCAGAAAAAAGGCTCAGTTCCTGAAATAAATTACAGTACTTCCAAAAGGAAATTAAGTATTTATTGAAAGATACATTTACTAGACTAGTAGCTTTTCCCACAGTTTTGTAATTCATATAGTATGTTCAGGAAAGGGAAATTAACTGAGGTTTTTTTTTTTTTTTTTTTTTTTTGGTGCAAATGATGAGAAATAGGAATTAGCATTTGCAAGCCTTTAGGCACATATATAATTTTGTACTTATGTAATTAGAGCTGTGGGTGAATCACTCCAATACCTGACTTAGTTGTAGTCTTTCAAACAGAGATTTACATTAAGCCTGAAGATAGACACAGGCATGAAAAAAAAGTGTTTTATTTTTAAATCTATTTTAACACGTAAACAGTAAATCAATTTCTCTCTAACTGTAGGATAAGAAATGATGTTATTTTGCTTATAAGAATTATCTTGGAATTCTGAATTCCTGGGAAAAGGTTCTAAAAAGTTGCATCAACTTTGCTGTAAGGCAGAGACAGGTATCTATGCTCAAGGTAAAAACCTTGCTGGACCTATCTGCTCCCATGATCTTACACAACTGTGCTTATCATTTTTAAGGACCAAAACTTTCCATTGCTACCTTTAGTCCACTTACTTTCTTTTGAGGATAATGGTCATTATTCTTATGTTTTGTTTCATATATGTATTTTCTCCTGCCCTTGAAGCCCATATGGATATTTGTTTTCACTTGTTCTTGGCCTAAAGGCTGAGAAGCAGTTATGTATACAGATAGTCATTTTCTTTCTTTCTTTCTTTTTTTTTTAATTTTATTGTTGTTGTATTACATCCATCCCCTTTTTGCTCCCCTCTGTCCCCCTCCCCACCCACCCATTCCCCCCAAAGTCAATCCACCCTGTTGTCCGTGTCCATGGTTCCTTTATACTAAGTTCTTGTCTAAGCTGCTCCCCTTTCTTGCCTCTGCCTCCCCCCTCCCCCTCCCCCCAACCCTTTTTCCCCTGACCACTGAAGGCCTATTCCTTGTATTCATATACTTGGTTCTGTTTTGCTTGTTGTTAGTTTTGCTCATTATTGTCCTGTAACAGATAGTCATTTTCTATCCTTATATTTTCATAGCTACCACACAATTGGGCTGGGTTCATTTGCATTTAATTGTCTTGGGAGGGCTAGTGATTTTATTTTCAAAAGGTTAATTGTTGATGCACAACCTATAAAACAGCTGTCCAAGATTCTTTTCACTCATTTCTCAAGTGCTTAGCTTACTTTTGATCTTTTTAATTCACTACTGAAAATCAGTTGCCTCTAGGAATTTCAATATTACATTACAGAATAACAAACTATCCAATATCACTAATGGCCTATTTAGTAATGAAAGGTGCTTTTTTCCCTGGTTTTAAGCAATTTCTAATTTTGATAGGAATCAGACACCATCTACAGGATGGAGTTAATAGCTCCCTGAAGGGACACATCACTAGCCAGGTTGTAAAAAACATACCCGACTAGCTCTATCAGCCATAAGACAAGAGGAAAACAAATGCATCTAATTTTTCCCCAGCATTTCATTTATGGTCTGAAGATGCTTGAAAAATTATAGTTATATTATTATTGTTGTTGTTGTTGTCACGGTTATTTTTTGTTTCTGAAATCTGATTATTTGTTTATATCTATTTCTCTGGCATTTATCTATTTATAGCCCTTCCTCAAGAATTTACTCTCTGAGCTGTCTTCTTTCAAAATTATATCTAAAACAGAATTCAATTGCTTGGATGAATATAATACACCATTTGCGACTTTGCCATATGCATCTATAATCTGAAATATTTAGGCAAAAGAACTAGTTAGTGAGGGAAGAAATTACTCAACATATTTGTCTTGGCTGCTCACATTGATCAGCTTTGTGAATAATTTCTTTAATTCCTTGTGATAAAACATAGCAATCTTTTTCTATTTCTGTATTATAAATGTATCCCCTGTTTGACTAAGAAAAGTTGATCTAAACTCAATTACTTTGCCATTGTAAAATGTGCTTGGGTAATGAGCATATCAGTGATAAATGGGAGAACACAAAGCAACCAGAGGAGGAAACAGAGATGGGTGGGCTCTGGGCAGGATTTGGGATCCCACTTGGAAATCCAATGATAACAGAAATTAGAAAATGTATCTCAGTGTTAGGAAAAGTTCAGATATTTGGGCACAAAAGACTTGCTAGAACTAGTCATAGGTGGCATAGATATCTTCAAGATGCGTTTTTCTGCCCTGGCTAGTATGGCTTAGTTGGTTGGAGTATTGACCCATAGACCAAAAGGTCATGGGTTTGATTTTGGATTAGGGAACATACTGGGTTTGGAGGTTCTATCCCTGGTCTGGGTGTGCACAAGAAAGCAACCAACTGGTGCCTCTCTCTCTCTCTCTTTATCTCTCTCTAAAAACAATTTAAAAAAAATGTCCTTGCGTGAGGATAAAAAAAAAATTTGTTTTTTTTCTTAAGGAAGAGGGAGGGTTGTGTATTATTCAGTGGCTATAGCAAAGGACTCAATTTTCTTCAAGGTGAAAAGAGCTAATGTTTGTTAAGCTTCTTCTAAGGCCAAGTTTTCCACGGATGTCATCTCATTTAATTCTGCACACGTCATAATAATAATAATAATAATAGCTAACATCTTTTGCATGCTTACTTTGTGCCTCACACAGTACTAATTGCTTATTTCGTATTGCTTCCTTATACTTGAGGAAACAGACCCAAAGGCAAAGGCAGTTTGCTGACACACAGTTAATGGAGCTGGAATTTGAATCCAAATAAATCTGACCCAAAGCCCAGGATTTCTGCCTTCCCATGATGGTTCCTCAGTGAGTGAAAAATCCACTGAAGATAGAAGAGCCATGTTAATTTATGATACGTTGTATCTTATAGGTAAGATGGGTACCTGCTGTTTACTTGGTTGGGTAGGCCAACATGTTATCTAAACCCCTCAGAATGAAGTCAAGGTAATACCCAAAGAGAGCTCTTAGAGTGAGGCTTTCCATGACTTATGGAGGGGTAAGGATAAGGAGTAGAAATGTTTGGCCAGGGTCCATCGTTAAGTTAGTTATCATCTAATGTTAAATAATCAAACACACAAAAATGGAAGACTCTAAACCCTTAATCCTTTGAATTGTAGTGATGAACAGACTCTTTGGAGAATATGGGAACTCTAAACTGGAGGATGGAAAATGTTATTTCATTCAACATCCCACAATGCCTCTGGGCTTTACAACTACCACATAATAATATGTTTACTGCTCTATAACTATCTCCAAATGTGAAGAGAAGGACTAGGTCACTGAAGAGGAGAACTTTTTAGAGCATGTCTTTGAAGAGCTCCAGGTGAATTGGGTCTCCACATAGCTTCGCAGGCATCTGTAGAAATATTTGGAGATCCCAGGTATGGAGAAGAAAAGTCAAAGAAGCCAAATACCAGGGTTGAGTAGCTAGAGCAATATAGTCCTCCAACCCCACCACAGATTCCTGTGAGATTAAGAAATAATTCGGCCCTGAATTTCCTCCGCTTCTGATGATCCAGGATGTGGTTGTGGTATGCCAGAATGCGGTTATTTTGAAATTTGTGGTTATTTTATGCCCAACTATCACCAAGAATTCTCAGTGGGTGGCATTGCTTGTGCCCTTCCAAACTTATATGGGGAAAAAAGTGAGTTCAGAAAGACTTTGTCTCCAAAATGCAGTATTTTCATGATTAAGTTATAACTTTTGTAAGTGAGGCATAGTATTATTAAGCATATTAGGTAATGGTGTTTAGCCTAAATTTTATGATGTACTTAAAAATATATCAGGTTTATAAAATAAACTTGATAAATTCTGAATTTTATACAATATTTTCCACCTTCAAAGTGTCTCAAACTTCATGCTATACTTTTAATTTATAATTAAGACTTTATTATATGACATGCTGGAGAAAAGAGAGTGTAACATATGAGTTAAGACTTCCAGTTACCTGTGCTTTAATTTAGACTAATTTTCTAAATTTTAGGCTGTACCTAATGTCCTTTCTGCTACATGAAGCAGAAAGCCAAAGATGTCTTCTGAACAATTATTTAAAGTCAGAGGTTTTCAACAACTTCTTAGTTAAGAGAGCAGGAGAAGACCACCTTGGCATATAAAAACCATATCTCATTTCAGAGTGGAGTTTGAAAACCCACTATAAAATACATCACAGAATTATATAAGAAAATCAAGTTTTACTTAAAAAATAAGTAGGATTGAAAATAAACCTGACCTGGTTAAAGCAAAGGGGCTGAAGAGCAGAGGAGAGGTGTTGATGAAAATGTGACAGGGAAGGACAGTGCCAGTGAAACTGGACCATACAGACTCTGGATTGATAACTGGAAGTCATCTATGGAGACATAATTTTATGTCTCAAAAGTAGAGCAAGATTTATACTGGAGGACAAAAGGAAAAATAGCCTATAGAACTATCTATGTGGTAAAATGCCTGTCTTTGACAATAATAGGAATTTTCTGTTCTGCCACTTTCAGAGTTAATTTTCTCTTCTTGAAATCAGGAAGAATTACAAAAATCTTTTATATCAGATTTGCAAATACTGATAAGTTACCCACCCCCACTTTTTCTTTATCAGCTTGCCCTTTTGACAGGCAGTGCACAATAGAATGAATAAATTCAGCATATTTTCCTGTTCACCAAGCATAAATTATTACTAACTGTGGTGAGAGGCTATTTGAAAACCTGTTTTATTTTACAGAGGAGACTTCTTTTATCTATAAATGATTCTGTTTGAAATCAAAGTAGATATTGTCTTATCTTTGTGACCTCAGGAAATTGAACTATGATGACATATTTCCAATCGAAAGAGGACAAGGAGAGGATTATAATACGCTGAATAAACTCTGCTAACCTATTCCTGCTCTTGGATCAAATTCCCAGGCTTTGAAATTCTAGGAGAATTGCCATAGCATTAGTATGTGATAGGACACCACTGCAAATTATCTGATGAGTGTGTTCTCTCTGGCAGGCTTCAGGTCAGCTCTCCCCCACCCCAATCCTGGGTCAGGGTTGTGGGGGGGATTGAACTCTGTGACCTCAGAGATCCTTTCCAACTGAAATGCATTACAAGTCTTTCGAATCAGCTATTTAGCAATGGGCTCTTACTCTGTTGTTTTTGCTGTACTTTTACCTCTAGTGCATGAAGTAATGATTTCCCTCAGAATGTGTATCCATCAAAGGATTATAGCTTTTATTCAATGACACAACAGCTTGGAAATTCATAAATAGTTTTCACGTGGTAGCACATTTATTCAGCACATTTCATCTGATACCTATCTTCTGCCTGGTGCTTTCATTATAATAATCTGGGTATTGAACCACAAAATTGGGATTTAGCATTAACATGTTGTATTATGCTACTTACCATCTTGCTATTTTCTTGATTAATTTTTCTTTTTTTCTATTGGTTTATATTTTTGTTTTGCAGTAAGGATCCATGATTTCTGAAAATGTACACTTTTAGGGAAGCAGCTCTGACTGTGACTTCTATTTGGGCATTGCTGCTAAGGAAAATAGATCGGACATTTTGAATTTTGAGCCTTGTGTGGTAAGGCAGAAAATAATACTGAACCAAAGACTCTTGGCCCTGAGCAGGGCTGACTCATAACCTTGGCTCTTCCATTCAGCAGGAAGTAGAACGTGCAGAAGGCTGACTCACTTGACCAGGCAGCATATGCATGAGGTTGAGCAGTGAGACCAACTGCCTGACAAGCCGTGTCGGTTGTTTTCTCAGTGAAGTAAAAAGCATGTGAAAATTATTCATCCTCGTATGTTAGGTCTTAAAATAGTCTTCACTGTTGATCCATTTATAAGAAATGAGCAACCAGTTTTCTCAGCCCACCAGGGTGGAAGTTCAAATGACTGAAAACTCTTCATGGTACAAACACACATGAAGTACAAAATTCTGGGATCTACTTTGACTACTCTCTCTTTCCTGTCCAGAAATGTCTCTTTAATCACAAGATTTTTTACCCCTGAACTACCTCTTGTGAAAGCTACCTCCTACCCAATTTAGGCATTCCTAATATCTCACCTGCATCATTGCCATTGCCTTTAAAAGGCATCAAGTGGATAGGGTTCCTTGGCTGCAAGCAATGGAAACCAAATCTGAGCAATAAAAAGAAATTGCTGAAAGGACACACAAAATCAACCGGAAATGGAAAACTGAGTTTATGAGTAGGTAAGAAGTCAGGAAGCAAAATGCCTGCTTCCCAGCAGGCTGGGTGCTGTATAACCGTGTCAATGAATGATGTATAATCATTCCTTCTGACCTTGTGTCATTGGTTGAAAGGGCATCCAAATGACACTCTTTATTTCTGAATATATTGGGGGTGAGAAGAAAGAAAATCATGGTTTCATTGATTCCTGGAATTACCATATCTCCAAGACTACGTATTATGGGATGAGGTAATTGCCAAAAATGAAACTGGAGGGCCATTGGAAGGCGGAAAAGGATGCTGGGTAACAGATGTTCATGAGGAGACATTTTTTCCAATTCCTCATCTCTCCAACTCATTCCAATTTAATTCAAGAAACATTTATTAAGCATCAACCCTGCACAAGGTCCTATGTTAGGTATTGGACATTTTGGGGAAAAGAGTCTTCTATACTTTATTACAAATTGTGTTGCACTAAGTGAGGTCTTATACTCCCAAAGTTCTTTTTAAAGACTTTAATTTTTAGAACAGATTTAGGATCACAGTACAATTAAAAAGAAGGGACAGAGATTTTCCATAAAATCCTTATCTCCACACAAACAGCTTCCTCCATTATCAACATCCTCCACCAGGCGTTAGGTGAAAACAAGCATAAGGGAAACAGGAGTGATGGAGATGTTCTAAATCTGAATTGTGGTGATGGTTGCCCAACTCAGTAAGTTTATTAAAAATGAGCAAAATTTGCATGCAAAACAGATGGATTTGATGGCTTGCAAACAATATCTCAATTGAGTTGTTAAAAAAAAAAAAAAAAAAAAGATGTCAGGTGATACTTTAGGCTGGAAAGTCCATGCATTTAGTTGGAAAATCCTTTCAGAGTAGAAAGTCAATTGAGAGTGGGAAATTATGCAAGTAGTGTTTGACAAGCTGGCCTAGGGCACAGATGGTGCTGGGATTAACAAAAGTTCACACAGGGTTAGAGAGCAGCCCAACTACTTACTTTTTTATCATTTGTCATTACTTTGTTTCAGAAAACTTGGGACTCAGCAGGTGTTCACACCCCCAGATGCTGGTCCATCTCACATGAAGAGCCAAGACTGGGCATCTCACACAAAAGGAGGTTCCCTGAGGAGGAGTGGAGAGCAAGAAGTGTGGCCTATTTCTTGTGAGTGAGGACTGATGTTTTGTGTCCCTCTTACTTGCGCCCCCCTCATCACTGGAAGTTCACATAGGAGGAAATAAGTGGAGATATGGCATACTCCCTCTCCCCATAGGTTTCCAGCCCTTGAGATATATCGTAATGAATGGAGCCCTGGCTGGGATGGCTCAGTGGATTGAGTGCTGCGAGGCAAAAGGTCACTGGTTTGCTTCCCAGTCAGGGCACATGCCTGGGTTGTGAGCTAGGTCCCCAGTTGGGGGTGTGTGAGAGGCAACAAATTGTTTATCTCTTGCATTGATGTTTCTCTTTCTCTCCCTCCCTTCCCCTCTCTCTAAAATAAATGAAATCTTAAAAAAAAGGAAAAGGAATAATAAAATGCCTTGTAGGTTATATTATTTGCTCTAAGAATTCTAAATCCCAGAGACTACAGTAATTTAGAATCTTTTTCTTCAGATGTTGTTCCATGGCCTAATGACTATTCTTTTGATATATATATTTGTTTCAGAAGATATCTTTGTGCTAGAAAGCCTGTCATAATCATTAGTGCTTATTATATCCAAGCTTAATGATTTTTCCTGACTCTTGGGGCCCCCAACAACTATCTAGATCTTAACTTTATGTTTCCTCTCACTACCCTTAACATCATTTTCCTGTCCTGTACCAGGCATGTCCTTCCCTCTTTAACCATGTCCTGCCCTAATTGCCACACTTTTTCTTGTCTGCAATAATTTCCCTTTACTTCCTAATCAAGGGCCACTTTCCTCTAAAGAGCTTTCCTTGACTATTTCTACCCCACAACATTTTTCTATTCCTTTGAACCTAAATCATTATAATCTGTATCATAGAATTTGAGCTTGATTATTCTATTATTCTGTATTTTTCTTTTGTTTTTTCCTTGTTAAATCTTACACAAATTCAATGTCCTGCCTGGAGAGGAGGGTTGAAGGATTGAGCAAAAGTAAAAAAGAGAGAGAATTTACAGATGCAGACAACAGTGTGGAGATTGGGGGTGCAGTGGGGAGTAGGGTAGATGGAGATGGAAGAGGGTATAGGGGGGATAAATGAGAATGGAAAAAATGCAATAAAAAATAATGTAAAAATGTTTGGTGCCATGTCCTATAAAGGAGAGAGCTTTTATTTACTTAATTAATTCTTTATTTTTTAAATTTTAATTCTTTATTTTTATTATTGACACTATCAGAAATGTCCCCATGTGTCCAAACTTTGCCCACCTCCCCATCTACCACCCTCATGAGATATTTATTTTTTGACATCTCCTACACCATGTACAGTTGTTGGAACCCTAAAAATACCCTGCTATTCTCTGTTGGCCTTCCAAAATTCACTGAGCTGTTACCCTGGGGTTGTGTGATAGCCTTTCTCAAAGGCTACTTTCTACTTCTATGTTTATAGTGGTTTGGGGAAGGCAAAATTTTTAAATAGATTTTATTTATTATTTTTAGAGAGAGTGGAAGGGAGAGAGATGGAGAGGGAGAGAGACATCAATGTGTGGTTGCCTTTCACCTGCCTCCAGCTATGGACCTGGCTGGAGACCTGACTTGCAACCTGGTTATGTGCCCTGGCTGTGGAATTTAACCAGCGATTTTTGTGTTCACAGCTGGCGCCTATCCACTGAGACACCAGCCAGGGCAAGGGAGGAGAATATTATTAATCACTCTGCCACCTTTTACTGGATAATAGAAGTTCTTCTCTCTTCTCAAATAACAGCATATCAAAGTCAACCCTTCCTGACACTTCTCCACCCTCCCACCTGCTTCTTCCCTTGGATGAATGAATGACTAGTACAAATGCCAATCTTGATATTCCTTTTGGCAAATTTAAAAGGACAAGCTTGTGTTTTTCAAAGAGAATGGGCATACATATATCTATCTCTCTCTATATATATAAAAAAAAAAGGGAAAATAACAAATGGGCTCCACCACCCTTCCTCCTTTCATTTCCTGCCCTTCTGATCAGGGAGAAGTGCCACTTTCTCCTTGCTTTCTATACCCCAAACAGGTCCTTCCTATGTTGATGATGGTAATGTGGAGAGATAGGCATTTTCACTTTCTGTTCTAGTTTTCCTACCTACAACTAGAGGGCTAATCAGTCTCCCCTTTCCCATTGGCCTCTCTGTCCTCAGTGTGGAGAAGGTATAGGATGCAAAACCACATTTTCCAATTCAGCAGTTCCCAGGAAGCCTAACCCTCAAACAAGGAGTTATTTAGGTGGTTGCTTAGTCTATTAATAAAGCCAATACTTGGATTATTGTTCATATGTCTGTTCTGGCATGTCTACTCTAGTAGCTATAGCAATGGAGAGGACTGGGTGAGTGTTAGTTCGGGATCCCAAACACTATCTTAAAGATGTGATAAGTCTAGGAATTGGATTAACCAGGTGGTTGTGTAAGTTTAGTAGAGAAAGTCCACAATTTTAAGTAGGAATGATCTGTGTCATTGATAAATGCGTGTATGTGTGTGTGTTTTAGTGAGTTCTCTTTCCCATGGCTATACAGAGTAGCAGTGCAGTGAGATTCTTAAGCAGACCATCAAAACTGCCAAGACCACAAAGACTACATTGACTTTGTGGGAAAGCCTGCCAATTTGTGCAGAATCTAAAATCTTTCCAAGTTTGTGGTCATCTATGTTATTTAGCTCCCTGCAAAACCTCTTGGCCATCTTCAGGCATGTTGAGCTCTCGCCTGGCCATTGGCAAAGGCTACATTTGCAACATCCTCCACATCCTGCTCTTCTCCAATCAGGGTGGAAACAGCTGATAGTGATATGTTATTAGCAGTACAGTGCTGGGAAGAAGTAGACTAAAAGTTAGTGTCTTTTTCAGATGTGATGAATGCATTTCAGCCTACACTCACAGGCATGTAGATATATGCCAAAGGTATTGTCCCTATCTAATGGCTGATACACTGATGACGGATTATTTTGGATTCCTGTGAGACCCTCCTGAACTTTGTGCCTCCTGCCCCCAGATATTTCTATGTGTAAGAGAAAGGTGGTAGGATAGTGTGGAAACCAGTGTGTCTTTAAAACAGGAATTATATTACTGGATTCTGTTGACCTCCTAACTGAGAGACCTGTCTATTTTTATCAATAAGATTCTATGTTCATAAACAAAAGTATAATAGCAACAATAATAATGATGCACTATAAGACTGTACTCAGCTAATTCTTCTGTTTTCCTGATATCAAATAGGAAAATGCACCCTTCTCCCCTTCACCCCCTTCTTGTAAGAAGCCTAATGGGCTTTGAAATCGCTTTGATTCTGAATGAGCAGCCCAGTGAAAGGGACTACATTTAAAATGGGGAGGCTGAGCCAGCTTGCTTTTTCTCCAGCTTCCTCAGTGAGCTCAGCAGCCAACATTTTGGCTCAGCGACTGGCCTGCTAGTTAAATGCAACCACTGAACAGTCACTTGATGTGATTTCTAGCTTATTAAAAATGGAGTGTAGTCACCAGGGGTTCCAGCATAAAGGTAATAAAAGAGCACCTAATAAAAACTTAAAAATGTGTGCACACACATCCCAAGGTAAAGTGGTCTTTAATTCTCACTAATTGCTTCAGATTAGGATTTGAAAACCAGAGATGAGGACACTTTCAAACCCTGGGATTTTTCCCCCTTCCAAAATTATTTTCTAAATGATAAAGCAGTGATGCTGATTATGTTGCTTATACCTAATTTACATTTTATATATTTCAAGATGTAGGCACTTATTGTATGAATCAGTAGGAGAATGTGAATACTCAGACATTTAATAACAAAACCATGTCTTCTCATTTTAATGAATGAAGTACATGGCGCATGTGGGAAAATCAGAGTGCCAGCTTCCATAACCTTGGATGACATATCTTATGGCAGGGTACAATTTATCTGTTATTGCTCTCACCTGCTAATGAATAAAAATATAAAGCATGTAGTTCCGAAAACCTCCTAATCTTGCCTTCTTGCTACTTCTCTGTGGTTTCTTCTTAGGTAACTTTAGAAGGTCTGGTTTCCAATGCAATAATCAAAACAATTTACTATTTCTTGCTGCTTATCACTCGGCTACCTTATATACATTTTCACATTTTCTTTGGGAAGAGGAATGCTGATTCCCCTCAGATGGAGCATTGTAAAACAGTAATATTCATTAGCTCCTGTTTCTGAATGTGAGTATAGGAGAAAGAGGCCAACACAGAGAACATTGAGTTACTCTTGGATTGGCCAGTGGTGACTGACAGCTTTAACAGAACAGCTAGGAGCAAGATTCCAGAAGGCAGCTTTTCTTTATAAGGCAATCGGATGTGATGGAGAGAGCCTAAAACCAGTACTAGCTCTCCCTCTTCTGCTGATAACTTATTCCACTTTGGATAAAACCCTTCACATCTTTGTCCTTCAGTCTCTTTATCTGTGAAATGGGGCTAGTGAACTCTGAGCTCTGGGCTTTGACACTATGGTCATTTGATTATGGAATCAGAAAAATTTGAAAGATTCTCCCAGAATCAGCTAGTTCACTGCCTTGTGTTATAGTAATTTGGTACCAACAGTACTCCAGATAAAAAGCAACCTGATCTAAGTCAATAATAAAATTATAACTCATTTAGGATGTACTTTCTATGTGTCTTCTAACAAATGTAGTTGAAAGAAAGCTCTCCACTCTCTTCTGCCTGGAGGATGGAGAGGAGGATGCCATACCTCTGTAAGTCTTAGTTAGAAAAATATTTTTCTTCTTCACCATCATCCTTTAGTTGTGTGTGTGTGTGTGTGTGTGAGAGAGAGAGAGAGAGAGAGAGAGAGAGAGAGAGAGAGAGAGACAGAGAGATCCAAGAATTACCTCTACACAACAGGGACAAGTATATCTTTAGCTTATGGACTAAAGGAAAACTCATACCCATGCTGTGTTCTGTTGCCAAACTTGAGTGTCAAAGTTCCAACACACATTGGAATGTGAAGTGCCATTATAATCTATTCTTCCAGAGGCACCTGGTTATTAATCCAGACTAACTATCTCAGACCTGGGAAATGTACTGCTGCAGAAGAGTTGGATCCTGTGGTTACAGAGGAGAACACATTGTTGGAAGGAAGTTGCTCTTGAAGACATGAGAACATGGGTGCAGTTAAGATATAGAATTTCCTGAGATGGCCATCACAAAGGCTTTAACTTCTTGGATACTTTTCTCTCAGAATGTAAGACAATTTATATTTAATGCAAGGTTTAAAATCTTTCTTTTCTTTTTGTTGAAGTTTTCCTTAATTATTCTAACCTTTCAGGAGACTCTGTTATTCCCACTTCTCCTGTCATTTCAGGAGCTTGAACAAATTAGAGAAGAATATAAAAGGACATTTTTATTAGAACTCTATCTATCATCTACCTACTTACCTATCTGCCATCTATCAGGGAAGCAGAATCCTATAAACTAACATTTGATGCTCAAAGGTTCAGGAAGGTGGCCAAATATGTACAGCTGAATCACTGTGCCTCAAGATCACCTGGGTTGCTTCTATTATAATCACAATACTCTTTCAACATGAATGCCTATAAATGAGTTTCACCAAATTTTTAAGCATTTAACATTTTTATCATGCAATTAATGGTATAGATGTGGAACAAGCACCTGTGGCTCCTTCAATGATCAAATACTAACTACTGAAGTAGTTAGTATTTCTACAGGACCATTATGCACCCAACAATCCAGAATGAGCCTTTGGCCATAATTGGTTATTCAACTGCACCAGAATTATAAGCAACAAAAGCAGCACAGAAATATAAAATTCAAATATTTATTCACATTAAAAAAGGAAATATCTAGGAAAGCAGAAAGATTTCCAGGTATGTTTTACTTTTTTGGTCTCCAAACTGAGCAAGTTAGTTCTAAGCTCCATGGTTGCAGCTGCCTACCCACAACAGATCGGGATGATTGGGAAAGGAGAAGCTGCTGGTTCAGAAAACTCCACTTTCACCTGGTAAACCAAAGACCACACAAGAGCTGGTAGCTTTAAAGTGCCATTCAGGCATAAAAATGAATAGTCAGGCCTGGACACTAAAAGCTACTTTCTGAATCAAGCAAGACCATTCTTCTATAATTACTCGAGCCAGTAGTTGTTTAAATAAAAAATAGCTTGACTGGGTTATTTCTTGATTTTTGTTGTTGTTAAGGTAGTTTTGTTCTATTCCTTTAGAAGACATTACAGATAGATCTTAATAGCTTAATTTGGGTGATTTTAAAAAAAGAATGAATTAGTGCCATAATTTGTAATTATAAGGATCAGTGGCTGCCCCAGACTCCTATAAAGCCAGGGTTCCATTTATTGAGAGAGAGAAAACAGAAAACTAAGGTGTTTTGCCTGGAGGGCTTCCACAGGCTATTGATTTGAGAGAGGATTTTATCTCTTTAATGAGTATAATATTAAAATTAGGCGGGTTCAAGGTTTGTTTTTTTTTTTTTCTTCAGAATTTGAACTGTATATATGGACATCTGCAAATGCCAATTGTGTGACTTATATGGGCAGAATTAATTGTTTATGCTCACACATATGCTGACAGCATTTGTTTTATGCACCTGCTTCTTCTCCAGTTCCAGTTAGTTCTGATCCTTTGATTTTGTTTTAATGTGCAGGCATTTGCTGGAGTGAAGTGTAACCACTTAGAGAGCATCTGGATTCACATGGGTCTTAAAACTAAATCCACATTTTAGCAGCTTCTCACCTCAATCTTGATGAGAAAAAACAGATACATCATAGTAACCAATATTAACAGTTTCTTCACATTCCTAAATGCTTACAATTGCTTCTTGGTTATAATCCTTAATTTGGAGTTTGGCTCCCTGCTTTGTCTCAGATTCCCATGGGCTTTATAATAATGCTTGTCATTTGCATAGCACTTTTGAAACCCCTTTCAATCATTAATTAATTCATAAGATGTCATTTGGATCAAGCAGAGGTTAAATAACTAGGGCCAGGGCTGCATAGGGATTTGGCCAAGCCCTTTTATTCAATTTTTCAAGTTTTCAGGAAGGAAGATACATTTTAATGCTGACCCAAAAGTTGCAACTTCAGTATTACAGTATCAGGGTCAGTGAGTAAGATTTGACAATCTGGGGAAATAATTAGCTCTTTGTGTAGTGTTAGGTTTTCAAGTGGAAATGAGAATGGTATTATTCTTAAGATTATGGCAACCTCCTTGATCCACAGGTTCAGAACAAGCCTTAGAACAGAGCCGAGGGCTCTGACCTCTTCTTGAAGAGTATTTTTTGATGTATTTTGATAGTTAAATATTATTGCCCAAGAAAGAACTGGAATGCTGATACATTGTGCAAATCAAGTACATAGGATAGGAAAGGCTTTGGATCATAGTAGCTTTCCCAGGAGACCTTTCCAAAGAAAGGAAAATTGGGGTGGCAACTGGGTCACAGGATCAAGCAGGTAAAAGTTTAGGATTGATAATATGCATATTATCTTTTCAGAAGATCAAGGGTGACAATAGAAATAAAGGGATTGCAAGCTGGAAAGGCTCTTTCAACTTCTCACCAATGCTTCAGAAAATAATGCTTTGCCCTGGCTGGTGTGGCTCAGTGGATTGAGTGCCAGCATGAGAACTGGAAGCTTGAGGTTCAACTCCTGGTCAGGGCACATGCCTGGGTTGCAGGCCACATCCCCAGTTGGGTGTGTGTGAGAGGCAATCAACTGATGTTTCCCTTGCACATGTTCTCCCCCTCTCTTTCTCCTTCCCTCCTCTCCTCTCTAAAAATAAACAAGTAAAATTAAAAAAAAAAAATACTGTTTTTTTTTTTGCTCCTTGTCACATTTGGGATCATAGGGCACTTTTGTATCCATCACACCATGGGGCTTCAATAAAGACCAACTTAATTGACTGTTACCCCAAGTTAAGAATAGGTATTGGAGGTGGGAAGAAAATCTGCTGCTATGAAAAAAGAGCAAAGACAAGGTGGAAAACAGAGACCTGGGTGGAAGAGATGTGTCTGCGAAAAGGGAAGTAGACTGGACAGACAAGGTAAACTCCCATAGTTATAGTCACTTCTGAAGTGGTCAGTAGGTGGACTTTGCATAAATGTCTTGAAAGCACTAAATGGGATGTTGTCTCAGTTTCATAGTATTGCTATAATAAACCACTATGAATATGATAGCTTAAAATGAGGTAAATTTATTATTTACAGTTCTGGAGGCAAGAAGTCCAAAATTAACATGTAGACAGGGTTTCTTCCTCCTGAGGCTCAGAGGAGAATTCATGCCATGCCTTTCTTTTAGCCTCTGCTGCCTGCCAGGAGTTCTCTTCATTTGCAGCTGCATCACTCCAATCTCTGCCTCCGTCTTCTCGTGGCTACTTCCTCTCTGTGTCTCTGTGTCTCTGTACCACAAACCTGCATTTCTTTTCTAGTATAAGGACACTAGTCATTAAGTTTCCAGCCCACTCTAAATTCAAGATGATTTAATCTGCCCTTAACCTAATTACACCTTGCAAAGATCCTCTTTCCAAAAAGGTTTCATTTACAGGTACTGGGGTTAGGAGTTGGTTGTGCCTTTTTGGGAAACACAACTCAACCCACTACAGATTCCATCCTTCAAATCTTGGGTTTGGGAAAAAGCTGAAACAGTGAATCCAGAGACTGGCAATAATGCTAATACTAAATACTGAAGTTTTCCAGGAAACATCCTCCTACATAACTATATTACAGTGATCACAGTGATTGTTTCTAGAGGCGGAGCTAACAAATGCTTTCTTCTACTTTTCTCCTATATTGTCCTATCCATCCAACTCTGTGCCCACCTAGATAGAGAAATTGCTTTGTAGTCCCCCACCCTCTAATCCCCAGGAGAAGGGACTGCTATGTGGGCACCAGAAGTAGCCTTTATTCCATGCACAGCAGATGCCTCTGCTTCCTTCTGGCTCAGGCTCAGTGATCCCACAGGTGGCCCAGGAGAGGGTGGCTCTCCAGTTCCTGGTGTAGGGGCATTGTGGGTAGGAGAGCATTCTTTCTTCGGCCTTGGTAATTCATAGGACACTGATCTGGGTCCCCTGGCGGTGTCTCTGGACTGTTCTAATCCTCCTGTTCCCTCCCAAACTACTCCAAATCTGCTCATTGGAGAACTCCACAACCCTCTGAGCTATCCAATTTTGTAATTTGATGAATTGTCCTAGAGTTTTCCCTGTCTCACAGCCTACAATAAATTGATCCCTGGATCATGCTAATTTTTCACCTTTATATGTCCTAATCCATACTCTCCCTTTCATCCCCATCAGCTGTGTTCCATTTCAGGCTTCTGTCACTCTCTTGTAAAATATTGACATTGGCTGCTTCTCTGGTTGTCTTTCCTTCAATCAATTCTTTGAATCCTTCAGCTACTCTACAACAATATTGATTCCTTCACCAATATTTAGTTACTATTTTGCTTTAATTCTTTTACTGGCTTCCTTGGCCAGATTAATGTCCAAACTCTTTAGTAGGCCACAAAGCTCTTTATGACAAAATTGACTGGGCTATCAATGGTGCAGACATGACTTCTGCTAAAAGGGCTTCTGGGTGACAAAATCCTGAGGAGGGTGCTTTCTAGTATATAGTGGAAAAAACCTCTACTCAGTCCACCCCTTACTGAATCAACATATGGCTAAAAAATCAGCAATACTCAAGAGACTTTTACTTTTTAAGTATAGGGCATGTTTTGTGGTCTACTGGCTTTTTAAAAATGTACCCTCTTTCTTCTTCCCAGGAAATCTCATCTCTTGGAGCCTATATTCTGTGCTTGTATTGAGTTTTCTGCTTGAAAATAAAAATTTTTTTCCCTGAGTGTTCTATCATTGGTCCCTTAACCTTTGCTTATTTAAAAAATGTATCTCTAAAACCTTATATTCCCCTATTCCCCTCAAAGCTTCTTGTGTCCTACCCACTAAAAACATCTTAGAGTTCCCTAAGCACTTATGACTTCATTCCTCCATGTATTTGCCCATGCTGTTCCTTTTTCCAGGAATACCAGATGCCCTGTGTGTACCTGAGTATCCTTTGAACTTGATTGTTCAATTCTCTGACTCCCCCAGGAAGGCCTGGGAGCTTCTTGCTTGGCATTTTCAAACAGTCTAGTGAATGTGATAACAGAGCTTATTGCATCTATCTAATCCCAGAGTGGAGTTTTAAAAACTATCAATATCCCATTAGCAAGTGAAATCAATTTTAAAAAATGAAATAGAATAGAAAAATATCGAGTATATTGCATTTAGTGAGCATCCAGTATGCCAACTTTGGTTGTTGTTGCTGCTGCTGTGTATGCATTTGTCTGTGTGCATACTGGGTCTAAGATTATTTCTTGCTATTATGGGTCCTGGCCACTAGACAGTGAGTTAAATGATTGCCAAGATTTTGCATCAATAATCTTTGATCTTTGTGTGCTTCAGACCTGGTCAATGGTTTCACAAAGCTGACAGTGAGCAAATGTTGGGTGAATGAAGAAATCAGTGCAACTGTGAGAATCTGCTCAAAGTTCTCCAGACATTCTCAGGAGGCCATGAAGAGTAATGATAAAATGCTGAGGATTTCAGAAACTACTTGATAGCCCTACACATGTTTGCAAATAGTCAAAGCCAGAAGTTCAGAGTAAGTCATGCCTATGTCTTCTATAGGTTACGGAGTCAGATCCAGCTAATGTTTATTTAGCACCTACTTCTTTGCCACCTGCTGTCTTCTTTAGTCTTAGAAGAATGCTGCAGTAATAATGTTCCCTTTTCAGTTGGTAAAATTGAGGCACAATATTGCTTCAATCTACACCCTCAGTGAGGCCTGTGCTTGCATTGGTGTCTTTCGTCACTTAGGTGAGTGCTGGTTGTTTAATATAAGAAGATGTACAAGAGAGGAGTGTGGCAGCTCCTGGAAGGCTGTGGGGGAGTGTTGGGGAGGAAAAGAGCAGTACGGGACACTTGCTCAGTTACAGCACTGAGAAAACAGCCACACAGAGAACAAAAACATTACCACACATTTGTGACAAAGACTTGCAAGGCCTGTGAAGAAGTGATTTGAGTAGGCGCATCAAAGGTCCATTAACCAAAAAGCAGAAGATGTGGCTCTCTAAGTATGATGGGAAGTATTTGTCACACAGTTGTACTGTCACGGATGGGAGCCATCAGCAGCTGTTGTGTGCCACTTGCACATTAACCACGCAATTGAAGAGATTGATTTGGGAACCTATTCTAGAAGCCCTTCCTTATCTGCCTTCACCTGCCTGCTCTCTCTTCCCTCACCCCTACCCCAACTGTCTGCTCATCCCACCTCCCAGTCCACCTTCTACTCTCATCTGGATGCCTCAGAGCCATATGTTCCATTGCTCTAGCACTGCTGTGTGTTTAGATTGGCTCAAGTTGGATTGTGATTAGTGTTTATTGTTATCATCACTAAGTCGGATAATGGTGTTGGTTATTAATTGACCAAATACAAACCTCTTTGTTTATTAGGAGCTCTGCATACAAGGAAAGTAACTCATTAAAAGATGAATGATAATATATTTATTCTTCTAAAATAGGCAATATAAGACCTTATCTGTGGCTGTGTCCTGTTGAATATTTCTTTCAGGGTCTTGGACAAGACATAAAAGACCTCCTGATCAGATTTGCAATTGGCATGAAGCTGGGCAGGCTGACTAATAGGCTAGATAAGAAGATCAGATTTTTAAAAGATCTTGACAAGTGGAACAAAAGGCCAAAACCAACACAGACAATTTAATAAAAAAAAAAAAACCTTAAGATCCTGCACTTAGAGAAAAAAAAAAATCCTGTTCAAAAGTACATAGGATGGAAGGAAAAGATCTATCATTGTAGTAGTTCTAACAAAGACAACTAAGGGCTTTTAGTGAACTTTAGCCCCAAAGGTGTTGCAAATTAGGTTGTGTGAATAGAGGCACAGTAAGTGTCCACCCCAGTGAGTCCCCACAGATCCATCCCCATCAGCAGGATTCTGGGTGACTATCACGTTTAAAGTTAAAATCAAAATAGATGTCACTTCTTGGTTAAGTGAAAATTCTTTTTCTCAAATTCTTCTTTAGAAATTACCAGAGTAACAGAGTTAACTGAGTTAATAAAATATTAGGTGTATTAAAAAGAAAAAATCTAGCCCTGGCTGGTGGATCAATGGAATGGTGCCAGCTTGCAAACCCAAAGGTCACTGGTTCCATTTCCCAGTCACCCAGTCAGGGCACATAACCAGGTTGCAAGCCAGGTCTCCAGTCAGGTCTGTAGCTGGAGGCAGGTGAAAGACAACCATACATTGATGTTTTCCTCCCTTTCTTACTTCCTCCCTGCCCTTCTTTCTAAAAGATAATTAATAAAACCTTTAAACAAAACAAAACAAAACAAAACTATAGTCTTTCCACATTTCCTAATGCAGGGTAACTCATCTGGAGGTGTGTCTAATGCTATTATTCACACTGATACAAACATATCAAAACAAATGGACATGCATATATGATTTTTCGTGGAATTTTTTTTTTCTTTTGTTAAGTGGATCCTGCAAAACTACTCTCCAACTTTCTTTACTTAGAGTAGTATGTCATGATACCTCTCTGGGTTAATATGGATAGTTCTGAAGTATTTTAAAAAAATGCTTAACACTCCATAATATGGGTATGCTATCATGATTCAGCCTTTCTCTGTCACATTTTAAGAGAATATTGGCAAGTAGGGGAGGGGATGATTTTCCAGGGTAGGGTAGTGGAAGATGGAGCTAGAAGCATGATATACAAAGAATGATCAAAGGCAACTAGGGATAAATAACTGGGAGAATGAAAGGTAGGTGGACAAAAGGGAGGGCCAGTTGGGTTCATTGATTAATATTGAGGTTTTGTTTTGTATGGGGATAAGCAAGTATGATTCCACGTGTATAATTTGGTTCCTTGTCAAGACAGGGAAGGTGGGAACTGCTTCCTTCTGGTGGTTGGAGAGATGTGCAAAACACAGTTTTGTTTGGAGGGATGTTCAAAACAACAGTTTTGTGGGTTAACAAGCCTGCCCTCGCCACCCCCAGAGAGCTGGCGAGCATGGTGCAACCTCCACAGTAAGCACATTATAAAAACATTAGGGGAAAATAATAAAAATAATGACATTAAAAAGAAACATTGCTGTAGAAAGCAAACAAACCCAGCCCTAGAGCTGAGGCAGGCACCAGCCAGGATGATGTTGGCATGCTTGAGAGAAATCTGATTTCGATGAATTTTATTGTCAGTGTAACCCTGGCATGAATCACTCTCCTCCACCCTTCCTCATCATTTTAATACCACAGATTTAGGGATTGTGGCATTAGAGAGATGAAGAGGTTCACAAACAGCATTAGCCAGAGCTGGACTCAGCCAGGAGGCTGTTTTCTGCTCTTATGGGCCTATAAATCTGAAGGCAGTTGAATCCCTGCAGGATTGGAAGCCGTCAACCCTGAGAACAGAGCTCTACTTTTCCTGTTCCCAGCCTCTCCCTCCCTCCCCAGACCACCTGACTGAAGCCTGAGAAATGAATTTTCTCACTCAGAAGCAAGCGTTCCTGGGGAAGCAGCGGTTTGGCAGAGCAGGTGCTGGAAAAAGTCAGCTCTCAATTGGCTTCCAGGGATTATTGCCCTGATCCCGAATGTTCTCTCCTGTGGTGCTGGGAAAGTTACCTGTCCAGGCAGACACACAGGGATGTAGCACCAGCATAGGGAATGGGGGCTGTACTGTGGCAGGGTGCTTATAGACTGGTGATCAGGAGTCCCTGACAGCCTTGAAACCATGCTTTCAGTTTATTCTTTAATGAACACGTATTTGATCCTTAAAGGGGGGCCAGGGCACAGTGCCAGGCACTTCCCATGAGTAACCTTGATTCATTCTGTCTATCTTCTCATAGGTACTGTTGTATGTACATTTTGCACATGAGGAGCTTGAGGCTCAGGGAGGTGAAATTACCTGGCTCAGGTCACTCAGCTGGCCAGGAATGGGGCTTGGGCTAAACTCTAGCATCTGTACCTTTTCTTCTCAGTGCTGATGATGGCAAATTGTCATGAGTAGTGTCTTGGGGAAAAGTGGACCTAACACTCATGCTATCTCTCTTTTGATTATAAATCCAACCAATTTCATACATTCCATTTCAAAATGCTCAAGCTACCCTAATTTATCTAGAGCTCATCACTGTCCTCAAAGTTGCTGAGGGGATGGGGGACCTGTTTTATTCATATCAG
Source organism: Noctilio leporinus (assembly GCA_004026585.1). NCBI lineage: Eukaryota > Metazoa > Chordata > Mammalia > Chiroptera > Noctilionidae > Noctilio > Noctilio leporinus. The sequence continues at coordinate 6,201 of PVIW01008683.1, read as the reverse complement.
TGTATCAGGCTATTACCATCCAGGCAAGCAACTGAAATAGGACCTAGACATTTGAATTAGAAAAATCCACAAAGTACTGTGGGTTGGCTGCCTCAGGCTGCATTTTTAAGATAACAGGGTGCATTGATATTCCTTCTTTGGACAGGCAGTGAATAACAGTGGTCAGGAATGTACTCATTAAATTTGAATTCTTGAGTCAACTGATTGGGTTTTACCCACGATCTTTGAGTATTTCACCTTAACCATCTAAAAAATAGAAATTATATTAAGATGATATTTTGTTTATCAGTACCTTGCACAAAATAGGTGTCCTGTTGGGTACAGAGATGACACTGCAGAGACACTGTCATTAAGATGTGCACTTGGAATTGTTTTACCTTTAGTGACAACATGTTATAGGCAACCCATTTCTGCTCATAATTCTGGCATCTTCTGGGGAATCATTTGGAAGCCACATGACATATCAGGTATGAAATAGTCCTGGGCCCTGGCTGGTGGCACAGTGGATAAGGGGCCAGCCTGCAAACCCAAAGGTCGCTGGTTCGATTCCCCAGCCAGGGCACATAACGAGGTTGCAAGCCAGGTCTCCAGCCTGACCCATGGCAGGAGGCAGGCGAAAGGCAACCATACATTGATGTCTCTCTCCCTCTCTTCCCTTCTCTCTAAAAATAATAAATAAAATATATTAAAAAAAAAAAAAAAAAAAAAAAGAAATAGTCCTGGGTTTTAAGGTCCAGCACCTGAGTCCTAGTCTCAACTTTGCCAAATTATCAGGAAACTCTACTCAGAGCCTCGAATGAAGGATTATAACAGTACCTTGCCTAGCACTACACACCTGAAATGAGGTAAAAAACAAGGCATCCAGAGTTTATTTGACCCCCAGAAGATGCACAGTGGTCATTTGTTCCCTTATGCTTTGGACCAACCACCAAATTTCCCAGACCAGGCCACAGGCAAAAGTGTCCCTCAGACTTCCCCAAATCTGTTTCTGTTCCTTGATGAGGCAGATATGACATCCTAAGGCTCTGAGATGCCCTTCCAGGTAAAACTGAGCTTAAAGATAAAAAAGTCTGGTCTTTAGAAGGGAATTCAATCAGTAACTCAATCAAACTCAAACTAGACAAGAAAATCCTTTTATTAAGTATTTAAAAGCCTTTTGAGATCTGAAATGATGCAGAAATAGCAAGAAAGCTATCTACTTATCATTTACTCCAATTTCACAAATATACAAGGTTCAGCAAAAGTAGGCTTACAGTTGTGAGTGACATTCTTTTGAGTTAATAAAGCTATTGTAATAATTGCAATCTGAATCTCTTTTTTTTCTCATACAAACAACCATAAACCCACTTTTGCCCAGCTCTGTTCATCCAGCCAGTGTCCTTTCCTGACTGCACCCTGTGCATGGGCCTCAGCTTGCATTTATAGAGATGTGTGCACTCTAGAAGGTCAGCACCCCAAATGCAGGACCTCAAAGTCCTCTCTAAAAGTGGAAAATTGGGATAAGATGTTCTTGAAGGTCCCTTTTGGTCCATAGAATTCTATGGTTTCTTGTCTCCACTTGACAAGAACTCTCTGCAAGGTACCATTCATCTTGAGACCTTCTCTTACACTCCCTCTTTCATCGAGGATTTTCTTCTTCTTTGCAGGAGTCCCTGCCTATCTGATATGAACTTCTTTCAAACCTTTCCACCTGATAGTGTACCTTTATGGTCCCTCTACTTAGCCTGTAAGAACCTTGGATGTAGGAATTAACATTTGCATTGTTATTCTGTGCTCCCAGAATTCAGTTTATGGCTATTATATAGTAGGCATTTATTTATGGCAAAGGAATGGATGTTTAAGAAATGATAAGTAAGGTGCTTTAATCCATTGTAGTTCCTCTATCCTCACATGTAACATGGACATATCTATCTAATAGAGTCTTCTAAGAACTAAATGAGAAAATCCATTGTTAGTGTTTAGTACAGTGCCTAGTACATAATCATCCCCCAGTAAACAGTAACCATCATTATATTATTAACATTCTAATTCTCATATTAGGATCCCCATTTGAAAAGCATACAGACATACTGGCTTGTCTTCAGGATAACTCTGAGGGCCAAGTACAGTGCCAAGAAAAAAAGCTGACATCTTTACTGTTTGTTTTAATAAAATTATGAGGCTTTTGCCTGATAATTGCTGGGATTTTAGACTTTGCTGAGACCCTGTTACAGAGCAGGGAAATCTGGCTGGGGCTCAGGCAGAAGGAGGGTGGAGAAGAGTTGTCTGAACTAATGAGGAAGTAGCTCTTCTAGCCTTTGAGGAAGGAATGGAAAGCACTCTTTAATTGTTTTTGAACATCACTTCCATATATGAATCTTTGAGCCTGTGGCTCAGGAGGAGAGAGTGGAGTGGGAGAAGATATTCAGGAGGGAAATTATTCTACATAAAAGTGACAGATATCACAGTGTGCAAGAAATAAATATTTATTAAATCAGAAGGCAAAGAAGACACATGTCTCTGGAAATTTTGCAATGTTCCTAAGAGTGATCCAGATGAAGAATATATGGGAGGAGACATGAGAATACTCTGTACAGAATCATTCATGCTTAATGGTAGCACAGAAACTCGAACTAGCTGCATTCATGATGTGCACTCAGGGAAACCTCTGAGGAAGCCAGCTGAGCCTAGAGCTGTCGGTACCAACTATCTTTATAGGCAGCTGTGGTTTACCTTATTGATTGCATCTAATATTTAATGATTAAGTAATCAGTGGTTTTTATGGGTTCTTGTTTTCATTTTATGTTTATTATTTTCTGGAATATAAGACAGGTTCAAGTAAAAAAATCCTGGACATTTTTATCTAGAGAGTTTAGGAATAATTAAATGTATATTAAGCAATATTTATTGGTGAAAATATGTTTTTCTCTTCTTCCTTTCCTCTGTTCCTTCCTTTCTCCTCTTTTTATTTTATTCCAGAAAGACTGGTCTAGATTTACCCAACTATCTGAATAACCTTTTCTCACTTATTCTGACCCATTCATCCCATGCATTTTCTTTATGGTAAGGACAGAGATTTTTCTTGCTTTCTTTCTTTTGAGCATTTTATGGATATTTGGGGGATTGCATGGTTAAAGAATGCTTTAAGGGCTAAGAATTTCTAAACACAGGTTACAACTTTGGATATAGACTTCTTTCCTCAGTGGCACAGGCCCTGCATTTCCACCACCAACATGTGACGAGAATTAACTAATTCCTGCCCCAAACTAGTAGCAGGAGTCACTGCATGCTTCCTTTCCTGCAGCCACACATGCACTCCCGAGTCACCCGGGAAGCATTGACTCAGGAGACCAGCAGGTGGCACATGAGAACCTGAGTATAGGCGCATGGCCCAGAACAAAGAAGTGGAGGGACAGGCTGAGTTAGTGCAAGTTCAGTTGGCTGACTCCCCCAATCTTGGGGCATTGAATGCTGCCCATGAGAACAAAAATCTGCATCATTTCAGGATCTAAATGATTAAAATTCAAGGAGGGCAAGACCAAGGTGACATTATAGTCATTTTTTTGACCTTTCCTAATCCTCTCTCTTAACCCAAATTATCTTGTATGAGAATTGTAAGATGAAGGATTTATAGGTAAAGCAGTAAGCCTAATGTGAAAGTGCAACATGGGTAGCTGTAAAATAATTATCTGGGTAGGACAAACACAACCCAGTGATGTTATTTAAGCATTTCTGGTTAATAAAGTAGTTGCATTTAGGTGTTCTGATTTATTGACCTGTTCATTATTTTCCCCCAACAAATGAATATATATTGAGTAACTACTTCTGGGCACATGGAGATGAATAAGGCCCAGTTTTAGCTCTCCAGGAAAACAAAGCAATCCACTTGGTTAAATTGATAGGAAGGTGAGCAGTGAGTTTCATAAAGAAACAACAATTTAGTCTGATAACCAATACACTCAGCAGAATTGGCAGGTGTTGGGAAGATGGTTTGAATATTGGGGAAGTTATGACAGAAACATAAGGGAAAACAGAGCACAGGACCATTTATAAACCAGAATCATTTTTAAATGATTCTGTTAAAATACTAAATTCTGTTTAATAATTGATGTGCCCACACATCCTATGTAACTCTTCTTCTTTATCTGTATCAACTGTGAACTCCTTGTCTAGTAGAAAGAAATAATTTGAGGATAATCTAACCTCTTAAAAATAACATATACAGTAAGCCCTGGCTGGTGGCACAGTGGCTAAGGTGCTGGTCTGCAAACCCAAAGGTTGCTGGTTTGATTGCACAGCCGGGGCACATAACCAGGTTGCAAGCCAGGTCTCCAGTCAGGTCTGTAGCTGGAGGCAGGTGAAAGACAACCATACATTGGTGTCTCTCTCCCTCTCTGCCTCTCTCCCTTCCCCTCTCTCTAAAAATAATAAATAAAGTCTTTTTATAAAAAGAAAAAAATAATAACATATACAGTAAATGAAGAGTCAGTTTAACAGAGAATAGTACTCAGTTATTCCCTCCAGAATAGGAAAGAATAGGGATTTTACCTAGGACAAGAGGGAGAGAAAGAGTTTGTTGGCACTAAGAAAAGCTAGTCCCTGGTGGGTTACCCCCAGGAGATGGGGACTGTTTTGGTTGAAGGCCTTTCAGAAAGGGTAAACCAGAGTGATTTTTAAAGACCCTGTACATACTCATGATTAATAAGATCTGTATCAGGCAATTAGAAAAAAAAATACAAGTAATGACTTAATTACTGATTTTCAAATAAACGAAGCCTTATTAACTGGAGAGGGATTACTAAATAGAAGAAAGAGGGAGCTAAAGTCAAGATATCTAGCCTAGGAGGAAGGATCATGTCTTAAAAGTTCTATTTTATTGATTGTGCTATTACAGTTGTCCTTATATTTTTCCCTTCCCCTCTTCCACCCAGCACCCCCATTCTCTCAGGTAATTCCCCTACCATTGTTCATGTCCATGGGTCATGCATATAAGTTTCTTGGCTACTCTATTTCCTGTATTATACTTCACATCCTATGGCTATTCTGTAACTACTTATTTGTATTTTTAAATCCCCTCACCTCTTCACCCATTCATCTATACCCACCTCCCATCTGCAACCATCAAAACACTATCTGCATTCATGATTCTGTCTCTGTTCTTGCTAGCTTAATTTGTTTTTTAGATTCAATTGTTGATAGATATTTTAAAAAAATATTTTATTTTTATTTTTTATTATTTGTTAGAGAGAGGGGAAGGGTGAGAGACAGAGAGGGAGAGAGACATCAATGTATGGTTGGTTGCCTTTCACCTGCCTCCAACCATGGACCTGGCTGGAAACCTGGCTTACAACCTGGTCATGTGTGTCCTGTCTGGAAATCGAACCAGGGACCTTTGGGTTCACAGGTTGTCGCCTTATCCAGGGCCGATAGATATATATTTTTGCCATTTTATTGTTCATTGTTTTGATCTTCTTTTTTAAATAAGCCCCTTTATCATTTCATATAATAATGGTTTGGTGATGAGGAACGCCTTTAGTTGTTTCTTCTCTGGGAAGCTCTTTATCTACCCTTCAATTCTAAATCAGATCTTTGTTGGGTAGAGCAATCTTGGCTGTAGGTCCCTGCTTTTCATGACTTTGAATGTTTCTTGCCAATCCCTTCTAGCCTGCAAAGTTTCTTTTAAGAAATCAGCTGACAGTCTTATGGGAACACCCCTGTAGCAAATAACTGCTTTTCTCTTGCTGTTTTTAAGATTCTCTCTTTATGTTCAACCTTTGGCATTTTAATTATGATGTGCCTTGGAGTGGGCCTCTTTGCATCTATCTTGTTTGGGACTCCTTGTGCTTCCTGGACTTGCATATCTCTTTCCCTCACCAAATTAGAAAAGTAGTTTTTTTTTGTTGTTTGTTTTTTTTTAATTCCTTTTTGTTCTTGTTCTGATTAGTTGTTTTTTTGCTTCCTTATGTTCCAAATCACTAATTTGATTCTCAGCTTCATCCACTTTACTGTTGTTTCCCTGTAAATTGTTCTTTATTTCAATTATATATTCTTTGTTTCTGATTGGATTTTTATTTTTTATGCTGCTAAGGTCCTCACTAAGTTCCTTGAGCACCCTTAAAACCAGTGTCTTAAAGTCTGCATCTGATAGATTGCTTATTTCCATTTTGTTTAGCTTTATTTTTCTGGAGTTTTGATCTGTTCTTTCATTTGGGCCATGTTTGT
>PVIW01008682.1:0-58533 GCA_004026585.1 Noctilio leporinus | reverse complement strand
TGGATGATTGGATCAAAAAACTTTGGTACATATACACAATGGAATTCTATATAGCAGAAAGAAAGAAGGAACTTGTACCCTTTGCAACAACATGGATGGAACTGGAGAGTATTATGCTTAGTGAAATAAGCCAGTCAGTGAAGGACAAATATCATATGATCTCACCTCTTACGGGACAATAATGAACAAAACTAACAACCAGAACAGAACCAAGTATATGAATACAAGGAATAGGCCTTCAGTGGTCAGGGGAACGGGGTAGGGGGGAGGGAGAGGTAGAGGCAAAGATGGGGAGCAGCTTAGACAAGAACCTAGTATAAAGGAACCATGGACATGGACAACAGGCGGGATTGACTTTGGGGGGAATGGGGGGGCGGGGACAGAGGGGAGCAAAAAGGGGATGGATGTAATACAACAACTATAAAATTAAAAAAAAAAAAAAAACTGTCTCTATTTTTCCTATTATGTGGCTGGATACCTTCTGGACAGACCTCGTATGTGCCTTATCTCTCCAAATGGACTCAGCTTCTCACCCAAGAGCACCCCCTATAGCACCTAACACATAGCTAGGCACACAGTGGCCGCAGTTTTACCAAATCAAAGTAATAGGTCTGGGCTTAGCTAGAAGAGAAACTATTGTATTCTGGGTAATGCTTCTAAACACCTGTGCCTTACCCATACATAACTATTCATTAATTTCTTCTAGAACTAAGAAAAAGTTCTTTTAACCAAGAAAATCACATAATGAAGTCTATGAGTCACTCTTGTCAGCAATGATATAAAGATCCCAGAAATCAACTAAAATTAAAGAAACTACATCCATCCAGACTGGTAGGAGGGTTAGAAAAGCAGAACAGGCTAGTCCCACATCCATGTGTGGTAAATAAAAATTCAATTCAGGCCCTGACTGATAGCACAGTGGATAAGGCGCCGGCCTACGAACCCAAAGGTCGCTGGTTCAATTCCCCAGCCAGGGCACATAACCAGGTTGCAAGCCAGGTCTCCAGCCAGGTCTCTAGCTGGAGGCAGGTGAAAGGCCACCATACATTGATGTTTCTCTCCCTCTCTGCCTCTCTCCCTTCCTCTCTCTCTCTGGAAATAATAATAAATAAAATCTTAAAAAAAAAATTCAATTCAGGAGGGATACGTCAGGAATGAGGAGTCCCAGCCCCACACCAGGATCCCCCCACCACCACCACCCCAGCCCAGAGTTCCAGTACCAGGAAAGTAAATTCTTTTAACTTCTGGTTGCAAACACCAGCAAGGATTGAGTCGATGGAAGAAACTACTGGAGTTCCAAACAGTTCACCTTGAAGAGCCCAGTGAGTCTCTTCAGAACTTATTCAGACTCACTCCTTCTGAGCTCCAGCACCAGAGTGGCAGCTTGAAAGGCACCAGTGACATATAGGGAGGAACTGAAGTATCTGGCATCAAGACAAGAACTGGAGGACGGCTTTCTCCCAGACAGAAAGAGGGACAGAGGCCATTGTCCATTTTCTGAACCCTTGTCACACAGAGCCACAGAACCGAAAGGGAGGTACCATATATGAGATTCCATCAACCTGACTAACACTGTTTGCCCCATCCTGGACATCCCCTGAGACTTTGTCCCACCCAACTTAGGGAACCACCAAGATCTAAAGGGCTGATCTTGGGTCATGCTGCACAACTTCCTAAATTCTATCAAACAAGCAAACTTAGCCTTAGGAAGCCCCCAGCCCCTGTACCTCTTACCAAGTGACCCCAGGCCCAGCACTAGCAGCAGTCAGCCTAGAGTAACAGCTTGCCTTTGCCTGTGCATCTTCCAGCCTAGCACAAGTAGCAGCCATCTCAGATGGCTTCACAGATCATTCAGAGTGGCCACAGGTAGAACATAGGTGGGAGCTGACCTTATCCTCTCCACCCAGGAAACCCCAGAGCCAGAGGACAGCTACCGACCATGTTGGTGTACCACCAGCCTGCCCCAACACAGCTGATGCTCCACAGAATGCAGATGGTTGGTGGTCAGTGGTCACAGCCAGTCCTTGCAAGTTGACTGACTTGAGGAAATCCCTCCCATTGACCTGCCAACAGCAATCATGGCTCAAATATAAGAGATGGATATACTCTGCCCACACAAGGGCATACCTCAAGTACCCAACTTGGGTGATAGAAGAGGCTGTGCCACTGAATCCTACAGGACACCTACTACATTACATCACACTACCAATATATGGAGTCAAAGCAGCTCTACCTAATACATAGAAACAAACACAAGGAGACAGCCTAAATGAGGAGACAAAGAAATGTGTCCCAAATGAAAAAACAGATCAGAACTCCAGAAAAAGAACTAAACAAAATGGAGATAGGCAATCTATTAGATGCAGAGTTCAAAACACTGGTTCTAAGGATGCTCAAGGAACTTAGTGAGGACCTCAACAGCATAAAAAAGATCCAGTCAGAAATGAAGGATATACTAATTGAAATAAAGAACAATTTACAGGGAAACAACTGTAGAGTGGATGAAGTCAAGAATCAAATTAATGATTTGGAACATAAGAAAGCAAAATGCAATCAATCAGAACAATAATCGGAAAAAATAATCCAAAACAATGAGGATATTGTAAGCAGTCTCTGAGAAAACTTCAAGAGGTCCAACATTCATATCATAGGGGTGCCAGAAGGAGAAGAGAAAGAGCAAGGAATTAGAAATATATTTGAAAAAATAATGAAGGTAAACTTCCCTGATTTGGTAAAGGAAATAGATATGTAATCCCAGGAAGCACAGAGAGTCCCAAACAAGATGGATACAAAGAGGCCCACTCTAAGACATATCATAATTAAAATACCAAAGGTTAAAGATAAAGATAGAATCTGGAAAGCTGCAAGAGAAATGCATATAATTACCTTCAGGGGATTTCCCATAAGACTGTCAGCTGATTTCTCAAAAGAAACTTTGCAGGCTAAAAGGGATTGGCAAGAAATACTCAGTCATGAAAAGCTGGGACCTATAGCCAAGATCACTCTACCCAGCAAAGATATCATTTAGAATTGAAAGGCAGATAAAGAGCTTCCCAGACAAGAAAATAATAAAGGAGTTCATCATCATTATTATATAAAATGCTAAAAGGACTTATTTAAGAAAAAGATGATCAAAACAATGAACATAAAGGGCAATAAATAAATAACTATCAATAACTGAATCTAAAAAATACTTTCTCTCCCTCTCTTCCTCTCTCCTTGCCTTTCTCTCTAAAAATAATAAATAATTTAAAACGCAAACTAAGTAAATATGAAGAACAGAGACAGAATTATGGATACAGAGAGCATTTTGATGGTTGCCAGATGGGAGAGGGGTGGGGGAAATGGGGAAATTGGTGGGGGGATTAAGAAGTACAAATAGATAGTTACAGAACTCCACAGGAATGTAAAGTGCAGTATAGGAAGTGGAGTAGCCAAAGAACTTGTATGCATGACCCATGGACATGAACAATGGCTGGGGGACTGCCTGAGGGAGTGGGGGCTGCTGTGTGAAAGGGGAAAGGGGGGAAAAATCAGGAAAATTGTAATGGCATAATCAATAAAATATAATTTTTTAAAAAGAAAGACTCTATTACAGATTACCAAGAATTTGTGTGAATATATACAACTGAGAACAAGTAAGTTATATATGTATCTCTAAATTGGCTTAGTCCATACTCAATTATTATGTAGGGCTCCCCTGATTTGCCTTTGATAACATTAATACTGAGCTGAAAATGTTCTATGTAAAATGTGGAATAATACAATTTTCTAAATACTTAAGACTACACAAGCAAACTACCTATCCCCTTGATTAAAATAAAACTAGTTAATTCTGAATAAATGTTATGTTTTCCTCTTGTCTTAATTTTTTTTCTCTTAAAATTTTAAGAAGACTCCTGAGGGAGTGAGGGGTCCTTGGTGGAGGGTAGAAAGGGGGACAAAATCAGGACAACTACAAATAGCATAATCAATAAAATATAATTTTAAAAACAAATAAAAATCTTCCTTGTCCAGCTAGGGACCAGGTTAAACAACTGGAACTACTTTAAGTAGGGAAAATGCCATTTTAAAGTCTATATTCTCAAGGGGGCCCTTTTTAACTATATAAATATAAAACAAGTGGGCACACCTTGGGAAAAAGGGTACAGAATGATCTTTTGTTACATGTAAAAGATTATTCCCAATACCCCTCAGTATACAAAGCTGGGGAATACAAATATGCACAGCGTCCAAATTCTTCTCAGGACCAGAAACTAAAACCTTGACTCCCCTAGCCCTTTCTTTTGAGTTTCAATGATATTAGAGTTTCTCTCACAGACTAAGATCCTAAGAAAAGTTAAAGGTGGGAAGAGAGCCTACAGTAAGTACTCACACTGAAGAAAGAGAAAGTCTAAAGGAGTGTTTCAAGCTCAATACTATAACCAAAATGATTCCAAAAGAAGACATGTTCTGGAACTGGAATGTAGCTAAATCTAGAAATATTTCTAAACCCAGCCAACTGGAGATTATAAGGGTTTCCTCCTCTGGTGGGTGAGCTTATACATATATGTGAACTTAACAGCATTTACTTTGAAAACTCAAGCATAGCAGAGCCTAGAACAAAAGTGGCCTGAAAGAGCACTATCATCCTCCCACAAAGAACCACTGGAACTTATGCAAAACCAAGCTACCCTAAATGAGGACACAGCATATTGTGAGAAATTTGTTTTTAAAAGCCATACTGTACACCATCAACAGAAGCTTAAAAATGGGGCCTACAACAGACCAATAATATTCTCTGGTTCTCTATTCAGAACTAAGCCTGACCCCTTTGGACTAAACAACTCCTTTGAAATCTTGGAATACTTTAGAATGAGAAAGGGTGAAGAGGCAATGCCCCAAGAGAGACATACTAAATTTCCAGCTAATTTCATACTCATTCAAGATATTAATCTTAACATTGAAAAGAGATTTAACCTTATTTGTACACCAAGTTGATGACAAGCTGATGGGGTATGTCATATCCATTGTACTTTAATTTATCCACCCATAGGGTTCAAATTGTATCTTCTGAAGCTGCATGGAAAAACAAGATGATTCTCTCTTCCAAAGAACAGCCTTTCAAAGATATAAAGACAATGATTATACTTTCTCTTCAGGGCTTCCAAAATGGGCTCATTCAAACCTTCTTCAAGGGGCTTGATTTCAAGGTTCCTCTCCATCTTGCCTCCCTTGCACATGCCCCAATCTTTCCATTGCCCTCCTAGTGCCCAGCCTAGAACTGGTTGTAGCCTATCACTGACAACACTCTGACAGCACATGAGACTATTGTGTCTTTTACTCTTCTACACTATATTGCAGTTAAGTGAGCCTAGGAACCAGTTCTCTTTTCAGAAAGTATTTTATACCTTGTTAGGCAGCTCCATTTTTCATAGGTTTAGAGGAGCAAAGTCTAGGCAAAGGCAAGTATAAGGTCTGTCCAGAAGGATCCAGCCATGCAATATGAAAATAGAGATACAGGGGGGAGGGGGAGGTAGAGGCAAAGAAGGGGAGCAGCTTAGACAAGAACCTAGTATAAAGGAACCATGGACATGGACAACAGGTGGGACTGACTTTGGGGGAAATGGGTGGGTGGGGAGGGGACAGAGGGGAGCAAAAAGGGGATGGATGTAATACAACAACAATAAAATTAAAAAAAAAAAAAAAGAAAGAAAATAGAGATACAAGAAGCACTGTACGTAGGACAATGATGCCTCAATCCACTTCAAAGTAGACACCTTGGAATCTTACACATTTCTCCCAATCACCATTAGCTGGCTGCCCCATCATATTTTCCTGACTCTCAGTGACAGTCTGAATTCTCTTCCCTTTCAAAGGTGACTTTAGTTTTTGGAAAAGCCAAAAGTCACACAGTGCCAAATCAGGGGTCTAGGGTGAAGGAGTCACCTGGGTGATTTGATGTTTTGCCAAAAACCTATGCACGAGACATGATGCATGAGTGGGCATGTTGTTGTGATGAAGCTGCCGATTACCAGTTGCCCATAGTTGCAGCCTTTTTAAATCATCTGAATAGTTTTTGTGGAAGAATGTTCAAACTTAACACAACATTTGATAAAGATTCATTGCTCTACTCCTCAATCATTTGGTTGCAAAGTCACATAGTGCCCCATTCACTCAAAGGCATCTACTACCCCCACTGACTAGTACAGTGAGGTTGTCATTGCTCATGCATGCACATTGTAATCTACTCTCCTTGGCTGCCAGGTTACCTTGATGGTGGCAGACCATCTCATTATATTACCAATGGCTGCATTTTTTCTGGACAGACCTCATAGCTCTACCTGCTTTGGTCCTGGGATTCTAGGGGTACTGAGATAGCTGTTTCATCCCTCCCCATGGCCTACCTCTGGGCATCTTGCTCCCCAGGATCTCTTTAGTGCTTAGACTTTAAACCTATGTCATTTTACTCCTTAATGTACTTATCCACCAGGATAAGAAGAGCAGTGGCTGGACCACAAGTGAAGAGATGGATGGCAATATAGCACAGTAGTTAAGAACAGAGGCTCTGCAGTCAGCCTGGGTTCAGAGCCTGGTTCTGTAACTTACTAGCCATGAGACCTTGAACAAACCACTTTTACTTCTTTGTACCTCAGGTTTCCCCCTCTGCAGAATGAGGATAATGAAATGATGGAAATGTTACATACCTTAATTGCAGGGAAGAGGTTACACAGATGTATATAAATTTGTCAAAATTTAAGTGTCCAAATGAACACTTAAAATGAGTGTATTTTACTACCTGTAAATTATCTCAATAAATTTGATTGAAAAGTAAAAATAAATCATGTAACTACTCATGGAACATTATGAGGATTAAAAGAATTGTAAAATATCTAAAACAGTTCCAGAAAACACAGCGAGCACGCAACAAATGTTACCTAACTGTAATGGAGTTTTCAATGGTGCACACAATGTCTGTGTCCTGGGATTGCTGCTGGGGATCAAGTAAGGGATCTGAAGACCCAGATGTGGAATTTTCCCAGAAGTTTCATTACAAACCTGGCTTTCACCAGACAAAACACCAAAGCTACAAACCATGCCCCATCCATGCACCAGTCAGGGTTGTGTTTAACACTAGGAAAGCCAAACCACAGGAATCATCACCAAAACTGGGAGGGATTCTACTTTCTTAAGTCTTCTTCCTGGGTCAACTTTGATTTTTATTCAGTCCTTCACCAAGTTTTCCCTGAATGTCTCCTGTGCCCAGTTCTTCATTAAGTTTTCTCTGGTTGTCTTACCCTCACCAAGTTTACCAACTACAGAAATTACTAATAGAAAAGGAGACTGGTATCAGAGACAGCAAGGCATAGTGAAAAGAATACTCTACAGGGAGTTGGAAGGTCAATGTCCAGCCTAGGGAGTTGGAAGGTCAATGTCCAGCCTCAGCTGACATTTACTAGTCATATAACCTTGAATGAAGGGATAAAAATAAATAATCTGTGGCCTGAGGATAGTGGGAAAAAACAAGTATGAGAAGAGTTGCTTAGTCTCAGGCAAGTCAAGTGAGTTAACTTAGAAGAACTGATTCTGTCTTAGACCCAGAATGCAATAAGGGAGGTGCCTCACTGCTGCATCTGCTACAGCAAAGGTGATGGCAGTAACAATCTGGAGGAGATCCCATTCAGCTGCTATTACAGAGACAGGGTTCATTTCCATTTTCTCACCTCACATTGCCCTAGGGGCCACACCTGTGAGTTTAGGATTCACAATGCCAAGAGTGGCTCATTTTGGCATTTCCTCCCTATTCATTCCCTGGGTCACACCCAGCAGTTTAGAAGAGCACTGTGAGGTGAAGGGCAAGGTAAACCAAAGCAGGCAAAGATAACATCTGGAAGTCAGCTACTACAATGTTGAAAATTTGAAAATTTGAAAGGCCACATGGCCTGAAAAACACAATATAGTGAATTATGCAAGAGAATCCTCTTTTGTTTTACAGAGGTGCACAAGGTAGTTGTACATAATTGTCTACCTCTAATTCAGACATCAGTGAAGCTCAATTCAACGGTTATTGATACTCTAGTCTCCCTCAAGCCTTGTGTCTGCTTTAAAGAAAAACCAATGAAACTGACTATTTCTTGCTCTTGAGAGGCTGAAAATGTGGAGAGGGAAGCTGAGAGTTAAGTGAATAATCATGGTATAATAGAGGACTGTACTAAGTGTTGTCAAGACATAAAAGTAGGTGTGCCTACCTCCAGAGAGATGGTATCAGAGGGGGTGTCCTGAAAAGATGCCATCTAAAGTGAGTCTTGAAGCATGAGTACGTGTACGTGGGGAAGAGAAGATGGGGAGGATATTCCTGACAAAGGGAACAAAAAATACAAGGACCTGAGATAGGAAAATGTGTGTCATGCATGCTACAGGAACTACAAGCAATCTTATGGAGATGGAACAAGGATGGACGAACACAGCAGCCCATGTTATTTAAAACCCTACTTCTCATACAGGGCTGCAAAAAGCCTCCAAGAGAAGAAAGGAAGAGAAACAAGAGTGCCAAAAAGCAGGCAAGACAGCAAAAAAGCATCCCACCTCCTCTCCCCCCTTCTCTGAACAACTCTGAGAAGGAAAAACCTCGCCCTACTCTAAGGTCAGTAGCTCCAGAATCCCCAGTTAAAGGGGAAAGTCCTCTACTAAAACAGAGAAATGAGAAGGATAAGTCTGAAAAAGGGACATTAAGTGCTGATTTACAAAGACCAAACTAACCTACGAGGCATGCAACTGTGAACTGCTGAGGGAATCTCATCCCACCTCCAAGCCTAGATCCAATGCCTTTTTCTCTTAAACTCATTTCTAGTAAGCCATCCCTAGCTTCTGTCCTTTTAATAATGCTGTGGGGGCAAAAGTAAGAAAGGCAGCCCAACATTTTAAAGCTGACTGGTGCTTTAAAAATGACTTTAGCTACGGTTATAGTGTTACCTCATGCTAAAAACAAAAATAAATTTCAGATGGAAAAAAAAAGACTCTAGCAGGACACATTTCTGAGCCCCAGCCATGCTGAGAATCCTTGGGTTATTGACACAGGGAGACCAGGCAAACAAGTTAAAATAAACAAGGCCAAAGAAGCCATGGAAACAAGATGAAACACAAAAACTGAAGCCTATAACCACACTGGGAAACAGATAGGAATGGGAGAGAGGCTGTGACTTTAGTCAGACCAGAGTTCCAATCCCAAACCACCATTTACTAGCTTCACTGAACATTTGGTCTTCTCATCTGTAAATGAGAATAATAGTACTTACCTCAGAGCATTACTGGGAATATTAAATGAAGTATATAAACCACCTAGCCTGAGGCATATATAGTCAGTATTTAAATAACTTTACTTCCCTTCCCTTTAACCAAAGCCACAATGATGCACTGTTGCACAATGAGGGAGGCAGAGTCCCACTCAACACAGCACATCCTGGAGTTACATAATGCGTAGTCCAGGACAGGCAACCGCTAAGACTTTGGTCTATAAGTAGCACCAGAACTCAGAAAAACAGCTAAAATGCCACTAGAGATGTATTCAAGACAAGGGATGGGTCTGAGACCAACCATACAACCAATCCAAATAATAAATACAACACAGCAGGAAAAAACCTCTGAAAACCAAGGCAACTTTACCTCAGTCAGAAAGTCTCTCCTATGTTCCTACTGGGGCAAATACCAATTTCTAGACCTCCATCAACTTCCAGTCTGTAGATGAACCCCATCAAGCAAGGATCTGGTGAGTGTGAAGCCAGGGATTATTTAAGCAAATTATTTGAAGCAAATGCTACGAATCGCCAGCTGATGTCTGTGTCCTCTCTGCTTGGCAAGTGAACCAAACATTCAAGGACATGCAGTTTCTCTAAAGGTGTTAAGTCCTGTCACATGGGACCCAGAAGACTGAGTCCAAGATCTAGGGTGACCTTAGCACTCCTTGGTTACCAAGGAGTGATGCCACTGCTCCTGACGGTGTTTCTCCAGGGCAGGTAGGGATTGTTTTTATGTCCCAAGACACTAGAAAAGTGCATGATATTATCTACCATTTATAAATGGTTGCTTAATGAATGAACCAATACAGGCATGGACTTATCCCTAACCACCTGGCTTCTAGGTCTTTACGTGTATAGTACTCGACCTTTCTTAAGCCCATTACTTAATTTTTCTTAATTCTCAGGACTCAAATGTCATTTCCTCAGAGAGTGTGACACCCTAAACAATATTAAGTTCCCCTGAAATATGTACCCTCTTATCACATCCCTTATTTCTACTTCATGATATTTATCAGACTTCACTGGGATTATTGGTTCCTTTTTGTTGTCCCTGCTACACTATAAGCTCTAAGAAAGCTTTGTTCACTGTACTGATTCCCAGGGCTGGCTGCAGTACCTGACATAGAGGGCATGTCCAATATGATAGAATGACTAGAAAAATGAATGAAGGCATGAATGAATGAGAGAACTCCAGTCCAAAATGACTATGGGTTAATTGGGGATTCAAAGCTACCTTTAGAGCCCTAAACTGTTAATAGTTACTTTTGGACTAGAATCTTAATAGAGCCAACAAATGCCTGTGCATAACTATGAAAGCATATTTGATGAACAATAGAATAAATAACAGTTTGCATGATGGAAAGGAAAGGTAAAATAGGGGTTATGAAACAGAAACCCTATCTGTGAATGCCTCCAATGCCATGCTAAGGATTATGTTTTCTTAACCTGCAGGACAGTCACTATCTGACCTGGATTCTCTAAGGTCACATGGGCCTATGGTAGGGCCTATGATAGGCACCATCCCGCTATCAGCCTTTGTTGCCCACAGACTAATGGGCCTTCTTTCTTTCCCTTCAGGTTCATCCCCTGAGCTATAGATGATCATTAAAAACCACAAGTGCCAGGCCCTAGCCAGGTAGCTCAGTTGGTTAAAGCATTGCCCTGATACACCAAGGTTGCGGATTCCATCTCCAGTCAGGACACACACAGGAATCAACCAATGAATGCATAAATAAGTAGAACAACAGATTGATCTCTCTCTCTCTCTCTCTCTCTCTTTCTCTCTCTCTCTCTTTCTCTCTCTCTTCCACCCTTCCTCTCTCTCTCAAATCAATAAATACAAATTAAAACACACACACACACACATACACGTGTGTCTCCAACACAGATTTTTTTTTAATCCCACCCAAGGCATCGGAGTATTATTTCCTCCTACATACTAAGTAAGTACTTTCACCAGACCGGATACAGTGACACAAGAGACTAGAGGCCCACCTTGCCTCCCAAAAAGGGATGGGCAGATTGCCCTATTTCCATTCTCTGTCTAGCTCTCTGAGCACTGAGGAAATTAGCAGCAGGCAATCTGCTGGGAGTAAGGGAAGGTGGGGGGAGTTGAGGCTCTCCCAGAACTTCAGCTCTATTAATAACCTGGTCACATGTCCGTAGAGGCACAGGATTGTTGTCTGTAAACTTGATAACCTAAGTCAAAGACAGACAATCAAGGGCTGGAGTGTGTTCCAGACAAAGCATTGCAGTCAGGGTCTACTCCAAATAATGAAATGTGGGAGCAAACTAAAGCAACCAGAGGTAAGGTGTTGACTCTTCACAAGATGAGGAAAGGAAATTACAGAATAAATCCTTCACCCTCCCCAAACCTGCTAGCTTTATGTTACAACTGGGGCTTGATCTTTGTAAGGATCTCAATTTGCCCTTGGAAATATTTTCACTTACTCTACCTTGACTATATCACTTTGGACAAGTCACTGCTTCCTAAGATTGGGTCTACATCCGAAACTCAAGAAGGCTAGGCCAGATGATCCCTACATCTTGATGGGTTTGCTCACAAATCTTCATCTCAAAGTGCCAGCCCTAATTTAGGAGAATCCAAAACCTAAAACACTTGTGTTTAAGAGATGGTGAGAGAAGAGTCTGCTCTGCCACCAGACGTGTCCACTCTACCAGGAATAGAGGCAAAGAACACAATAAACTGAGAACAAGCCATCCCAACCTCTCAAAATCCTGGCACCTTCAGCCTCAGAGGCCATCATCTTATAGCAACCAGGAAGGGGCTCAGTAAATATAAACAAATAACTTCACAGCATCAGAATGTGGGTGCTAATTGCCAGTTCCCATACACCTCCTTAAAGGAGAGACCTGCAGCAGAAGTCTGCCTGCTTTAAAATAAAAAAGAAAAGAGGATATAAAGGGCCTGTATTTCCTGTCTCCCAATCTCAGTGCCACCATCAGAGGAAAAGCAAAGGAGGACATCTGTAGGAAACTTACCAAGAGCCATAAATTATTAGGTGACAGATTTGAGATTTAAATAGTTCTATATATGTGTGTGTGTGTAAATATCTATGGATGTTGAGCTTTCCTTTATTCCGTTAACAGCCTCATTAGAAAGACTCAAGGAGTGATGGTTTCCAGAATACCAGGAAAGCTGTGACACCAGGAAAGAATTCAAGTTCTTGTCAGCATTCTGAGGGTCTGTGAGGTGCCCTTCTACATGTATGCGCATACAAACACACAAAATTACAATGACACATACCAGGACTAAACTAAAAATTCCACAGATCACAGACAAGCCAAGTGAGTTTAAAGACAGAATAAGTTCCTAAACCAGTAAAATTTAACTGTTATATAAGATTACATCCATGTTAACGTATCTAAAGGAAAAAATTGTGTTTTTTATCAGGATAGTTAGTAAGCTACAGAAAGTGAGAAAAAGCAGAGTCACACACAGACAAACATGTTGACAGAAACACTATTGAGTTCATCAGCAGAATGAACCCATCATTCATCCTGCAAAGGTTTATTGAGCACCTACTATCTGCCACCCACAATTCCAGGCCCTGGGAATGCAGTGATCCTTACACTCTGAAGGAGAGAAGGAGCCAACAAAGTTCAAGCATTCCAGTTGGTTTCCCAGGACCTTTCCATCCCTACTATGACACGAATATATCAGGTTACTTACTCTATCTGCCAGAGCTCTTAGTTGCAAGAACAACTTAGCTTGCAAGGTCAACAACCAAAACTGACTCGGGCTAGTGTAAGCACAAAGTGAACTCACTAAAAGAGAAGCTCAGACTTACCTGGAGAAGTGAAAAACCAGATATATATGCCAAGAACAACGCCTAAAATCAGGTAGCCGAACTAGTCTGGTCAGCACACCTCTGTTTCCACTGCCAACCTCCACTATCTCTAGCCACTATAATACCAGAGCCATGGCTGCCTCAGGAATTCAATCTTGCTACATACACTACCACCAGTACCGTCTCTGCTTCTTTGCATCATCAGCTCTTGCAAGTCAAAGTCCATGGTGAGTGGATGAGACTAAAAGCTGAGAAAGAAGCTGAAAGAGAATGTCTGGAATTTTAAGTGAAGAAATTCTTAAACAGAGGAAAGGGTAATAAATATTCATTTTAGCCACTTTGGCATTACACACAAAACACTGGATTCATCTAACTAATGCCCTTAATTCAGGTTCTATGTTAACCATAACCTTTATAACTGGGATTTGCTGTTCTATGGTATCCAAAGGTTGAAAATGCATTGGTCATACCAACACAGGCATTTCAGTATATGTGACAGTTCTATTTTTCAAGGTAAACTTAAAAATTGGCATTCTAATCCTGGCTGGTGTGGCTCAGTAGACTGGCACCAGCCTGCAAACCTCAGGGTCACTGATTCAATTCCTAGTCAAGGCACATAACCAGATCTCCAGCCAGGTCTCCAGCCAGGTCCCCAGCTGGAGGCAGGTGAAAGGTAACCATACATGGATGTTTCTCTCCCTTTCTTCCTCCCTCCCTGCCCTTCTCTCTAAAAATAAAGAATAAAATCTTTTTTTTTTTTAATTGGCATTCTAGTTTTATACATCAACCTTGTAAACTTGATTAAGAAAGTCTGCTTAAAGAGATAATTATTCTCAGTGTACTGACAAAATTCAAGCCTTCAAAAAGTAAAATACTAATACTCATTCAGCACTTCATATGTGCAAGATACTATTCTAAGCACTCTCATGGATTATCTAATTTTTCATTAACAACCTTACAAATTGAGTACTATTCTCTTTACTTAAGAGGAAATGGACACACATAGAGATTAAAGTAAACTTGCCTAAGAATATGCAGCTAATAAAACAAAGAGTCCAGAATTTGGACCCAGGCAGCATGACTACACATTTAAATTTTTGTCAACTCCTCAAATTAAATCCCCACTAATAAGGTCTGTTAGGTGGTGGTCTTACTCACTGCAGTGTTTCTGGTGGATGACAGAATGGCAGGAAGAAATAGTCCTATGTTTCTTGAGTTAATTAGCTGCAGATATAAAACCTTATTGGAAGAGAGAATGCTGTCCGCACAGCACAAGAGCAGATGAAACACCTAAATGAGGCTTTGCTTGGCTTCCAGATTCTCTAACTGCAGCTGCTCATAGTACTATCCACACAAGGTAGCTTTGCTGGACTTAGAGCTCAATTCTTATTATGTTATAAACTTCTATTTATGTTCAAGGATTTTGCCTCCATTCAGAAAAAACTTACATAAAAATATATATTAAGACAGTCACAGCCCTGGCTGGTGGCACAGTGGATAAGGCGCCAGCCTGCGAACCCAAAGGTCGCTGGTTCGATTTCCCAGCCAGGGCACATAACCAGGTTGCAAGCCAGGTCTCCAGCCAGGTCCGTGGCTGAAGGCAGGCGAAAGACAACCATACATTGATGTTTCACTCCCTCTCTCCCTTCCTCTCTTTCTGGAAATAATAAATAAAATCTTTAAAAAATAATAAAAGAGTCATCTCCAAAGTGGAATGCATGAGACTTTCCAATGAAAGTAGATCAAAGTTAAGACTATTATTTTATATTAGTTTTTAATCTTAATATATTAAGTTGGCCAAAAAGTCCTTTTAGTTTTTTCCATAAAATAAATGACACATTTTTTTATTTTCACCAATAACTTTATTGATTTAGATATTCTGAATATGTTGTCTATCTCCAGCTATTGGCTTCTAGTGGGTAGGGGACAGGGCTGCTGCTAAACATCTTCTAATGCATAAGACAGCCACACAGCAAAGAATTATTTTACCAAAATGTCAATAGTATCAAGAAACTTCACAAACCACTTTCGACATGTTTGCTCAGTCACAGCACCTTCTCTATACACTGCACAAATCTGTTTTGCATTTCAGTGGTGTTTTTACCTTTCTTGAAATAATAAAACATAATATGCCAAAAATATTGTGTATTTTCTTTCATCTTCAATATTAAAATGGCTACACAAAATTTCACCAATTTTGATTAGGTTTTTTAATGCACACTGACATGACAGCTGTCACAATACAATCTAACAAAATTGTTTTGAATGAAGTTAAAGACAACTAAGCACTATTAGGGCTATCTTACAGGAAAAAAAAAGAAAGAACAAATTTTGGAGCATGAGAGATTTCCTCTGCAATAGGATATACATTTTCTTTCATGTGCCAATTAAAAGTATCTGCTACATTCTGTTAAATGCTGAAATAAAAAAGGAACTGCCTTTTAAGGTCCACTTAAGGGGAAAAATACAAGAGAAGAAATAACCTCTAAAATAGAATATTTCCTTTATTAAAATAAAGTTTTATTTTTTTAATAACAAATAAATGGCCCTGGCTGGTGTAGCTCGGTGGATTGGCACCGGCCTACAAACCCAAGAGTCACTGGTTCAATCCCCAGTGAGGGCACATAACCAGATTGCAAGCCAGGTCTCCAGCCAGGTCCCCAGCTGGAGGCAGGTGAAAGGCAGCCATACATTGATGTTTCTCTCCCTTTCTTCCTCCCTCCTTGCCCTTCTCTCTAAAAATAATGAATAAGATCTTTTAAATATATAAAATAATAAAAATAAAGTTGTTTTTGATTTTTGAAAACTATCTAAGTATAACCACTGATAAAGCAGCTGCAAATCCACAGAGACAGAAAGTAGATAAATGGTTGCCAGGAGCTACAGAATTGGGAGTGACTACTTAATGGTTTCTTTTGGGGATGATGAAAATGTTCTGGAATTTGATAATGGTGATAGTTGCATAACATTGTTTAAAAACCACTAAACTTCTACTGAATTGGTGTGAGGAAACTGCCAAAAAAAAAAAAAAAAACACTAAACTGTACACTTTAAAATGGCAAATTTTATGTTATATGAATTATATCTCAAAACAAAAAATTGAATGGCTGTTGGCTGCCTGATGGGCGGGGCTGGTGTGTGAGGGCAGCCTTCACTCTTACCCACCTTACAATACAGAATCCAGCTCAGGCTGTACACACTCTTGCATGCTGAGAGCCCTTGCAAAATGTGCAGGATATGAATATATTTCATTACTAACATGAACCAATATATTGTAAAGTGACTTCTTCCTGTTCTCTGAGTCTCTATTTAAATCTGAAAGGCTCAGGGCTTCTTAAAGGAAGGAAGGAAGGAAGGAAGGAAGGAAGGAAGGAAGGAAGGAAGGAAGGAAGGAAGGAAGGAAGGAAGAAAGAAAGAAAGAAAAAAAGAAAGAGGAAGGAAGGAAGGAAGGAGGGAAGGAAGGAAGGAAAGAAGGCATACTTTGGTGTCAGGAATAAGAAAGGTCCTTCCTTGCACTCTCCCCAATTGGAGAGAAAATACAATCTCTTCTATAAAAGGCCAGGAAAACAGGAAAAAGAATTTAGGGCTATTGTGCCTCCAACAAATATTTACTGGCTAAACAGCCTAGCATTTTTCAAATTATGCTCTGTAGACCTCTCCTGTCACACCCAACCTCTCACCCGGGTTCGCTGGCAATAGCTACTTCTTCAAGCAATATTCTTGGCAATAGAACAGCTCTATTTTTGTTAGGTTTTAAGTACTGGAAATACACTTCTTTTTTTTTAATAAAAAATGGCTCAATTATGTAGCAGACAATGATAAATTTTGCTTATTTAAACTATCTCCCAACCTTCCAAACCCTTCTTTGAGTAAATGTACCTCGATCTTCTTCCCTGCTCTCAATCCACACAGTGGACTGATTCCAACTCCATGCATAGAATGAAACTCTGTTGGCAAAACCAAACAACAACAACAACAAAAAGAAAAGAAAAGAAAAACAAAAACAAAAAACAAAAAACAGCATTCTTATGGCCAAAGTCATTTAACTTAGGGTGGACACGAACCCAAACCAAAATCATACCCAGGACTGCCAGCACCATCAGGAAAGAAGTATTATCTTTCATTAGTGGTTGCTTAGCTGGTAGAATGCATACCCAAAGCTGATATCTATCTTTTCCACTGCCTAAGAGTACATCAAAACAAAGAAAAGCAGCATCAAGAAAAAAGAAATTAGGTCCAAATGACATTTAAGTCCTATATCTTGCTTTGTCTAAAGGTGTTATTTACTTATTGCCTTTTTAGTTACTTCAGTCAATAAGTCCCTCTCTCATTTAAGTCAGTCAGAGTTGTATTTCTGACACCTGCAAAAGAAAAAGTTGCATCAGTCATAAAAAAAGAACAAAATCTTACCATTTATGACAGCATAGGTGAACCAAAAGGACAGTATGCTGAAATAAGTAAGCCAGAGAAAGACAATATCATATGACCTCATTTATTTATATGTGGAATCTAAAGAACAAAATAAACAAAACTGAAACACCATAAAGGTCAGTCTGATGGATGTCAGGGGGGTGGGGGATTAAGGTATCATGTGAAAAAGGTAAAGAGAAGTACAGATTGATAGTTGCAAAATAGTCACAGGGATGTAAAGTAAAGCATAGGAAATATGGTCAATAATACTGTAATAACTATGTATGGTTCCAGGTGGGTACTGAAAATATCAGGGAGCACACTTTGGGAAGTATATGATTGTCTAACCACTATACTGTACACCTGAAACTAATACAAAATAATACTGAATGTCAACTGTAATTGAAAAAGCTTAAAAAAAAAAAAAATGCCAGGCCCTGGCTACTGGCTCAGTGGATAGGCGCTGGTCTGCAAACCCAAAGGTCACTAGTTCAATTCCCAGTCAGGGCACATAATCAGGTTGCAAGCCAGGTCTCCAGCCAGGTCCATAGCTGGAGGCAGGTGAAAGGTAAAAATGCATTGATGTTTCTCTCCCTTTCTTCCTCCCTCCCTGCCCTTCTCTCTAAAAATAATGAATAAAATCTTTAAAAACAAATAAAATTAAATTTAAAATAAAAAGAAAAGAGTCACAAAAATGAAAAATTATTTGGGAGAAAGATTGAGACACACCTACCTAGTTAATAACTCCAAACCTCCATCTGGTCAATAAATCCAAACTTTTACAGTAAGTCACAGTCAGGGAACTCTGTCTGGGTGACTCAGGTTGTAGTATCATCCTATGCCCACAAGTTTGCAGGTTCAATCTCGGTCAGGGCATATACCTAGGTTACGGGTTCAATCCCAAGTTGGGGTGCATATGGGAGCCAGTCAATAAATGGGTCTCTCTCACATTAATGTATCTCTTTCTCTTTCTCTCTCTCTCTCTCTCTCTCTCTCTCTCTCTCTCTCTTTCTCTCTCTCTCTCCCCTCCCTCCCCTTCCTCTCTCTCTAGAATAAAATTTTTTTAAAATATATCCTCAGGTGAGGATTAAAATAAATAAATAAATGTAAATCACAGTCAGGAAAAGCAGTTTTTTAAAAGTTCCTAGAAGACCATATTCTTGACACCCTATTATATTCTTAAATGTGCACAGCACTTTACAATTTCCAAGTCATTTTCCCACTGACAAACTTACCCAATCTTCAAAAACAAAACACCTATTATATTTTGGAAGACACTGAGGCTCAGAAAGAACTGACTAACCTGAAGTCATCCGATTTGAAATCAAGGCTTCTGTCTCCAAATTAATACCTTTTCACTAATCATTATTGCCTTGCAGTTCCCAGCAAACCATACACAGGGCTGGGAACCTGACTGGGCTCGGAACAAACTTGCCACCTGACAGCATTGTTTCCCCGCCCCTGGCAGCTTTGCCTTGCTTCACTCAAGCCTCACCCTGCCTTTCCTCAGACATTGAGATAAAAATAAGCCCATGGCAGAGCATCCTAATGCACATACATAGGGAGTGTCACTCAACTGACTACAGCCCTGAAAGTTAGTAGCCTTACTCTCAAAGTGCCCTAGACCTATCAATTGCACATCAGTGGATAGCATCTGAGGAGGAAGAAATGTCTTCTAAGATATATCTATGGTGATGACTAGCTATAGTTAAGCCAACAGCAGCTAACACAACTTCTATGTCCACTGGGATCTAAAAACCTAAAAAATCATTACTGATAGGGAAAACTGCAACGGCATACATTTGAGGGTTTAAAAGTACATTAGACCATTAGACTCACATCACATATAAAAATTATATACGTACCAACAGCCTAAATATAAGAGCTAAAACCATAGGAGAAAACATAGAGGTAATCTTCATTACCTTGGATTAGAAAGATTCTTAAATATGACACCAAAAGCACGAGCAACAAAAGAAAATAATAAATAAGCTGCCAAAATTTTTTAAAACTACTGTGCAACACACATATATGTGTGTATATAGATATTTTCCAGCTATAAAAAGAAATGTAGTTTTCTGATACATACTCCAACATGGATAAACCTATGAACATTATGCTAAGTGAAATAAGCCAGACACAAAAGAAAAAATATTGGCCCTAGTTGGGTAGTTCAGTTGGTTAGTGTCCTTCAGATATGCCAAGGTTGCCAGTTTGATCCCCAGTCAGGGTACACACAAGAAGCAACCAATGAGTGCATAAATAAGTGGACCAATATTCTCTCTCTCCCTTCCTCTCTCTCTCAAATCAGTAAATAACAAAAGGAAAAACCATATACAATTCCACCTATATGAAATATCTAGAATAGGCAACTTATAGAGACAGAAAGTATATTGAGTTTAAATATATTGAGTTTAACAGAAGTTATTAAGGGGAGGAGGAAATGAGGAGGCATTGCTTAATGAATACAGAGCTTCTACTTGGGTTGTTGGAAAAAGGTTTTGGAAATAGTGGTGATAGTTGCACAACACTGTAAATGTAATAAATGTCACCGAGCTGTACACTTAAAATGGCTACAAAATAATCATTTTAACAATAGTCATGAGGCTGTAATAGTCATAGAAAATATAGTAAATAATATTGTAATATCTATGTATGGTGTCTAGTAGGGACTGGAAATATCAGGGGGGGAACACTTTGTAAAGTATATCATTGTCTAATCACGTGCTGTACACCTGAAACTAATACAAAATAATACGGAATATAAACTGTCATTGAAAATAAATAAAGTGGCAAATTTTATGTTGTACATTTGACCACAATTTTTTTACCACAATTTTTTAAACTTTCTTAAAAGAATGATGAACTTAACAAAATGAAAAGGAAACCCACTGTATGGGAGAACATATTCACCAAGGATACACCTGATAAGGGGTTAATTTCCAAAATATATAAAGATTTATACAACTCAATACCAGGAAGATAAACAATACAATTTAAAAATGAGCAAAGGACCTGAACAGACACTTCTCCAAACAGAAGACCTATAGACATATGAAAGGAAGCCCAACATCACTAGCCATCAAGAGAGATGCAAATTAACACCATAATGAGGTAGTACCTCACACTTGTCAGAATGGCCATCATTAACAAATCAACAAACAAGTGCTGGTGAGGATGTGGAAAAAATGGAACCCTAGTGCACTGTTGGTAGGAACGCAGACTGTTGAAGCCACTGTGGAAGACAGATGGAATTTCCTCAAAACATTAAAAATGGAACTGCCCTTTGATCCAGCAATTCCACTGACTGGATTATACTCAAAGAATCCTGAAACACCAATCAAAAAGAATACTGTACCCCTATATTAGTAGCAGCATTAATTACAATAGCCAAGATCTGGAAACAGCCCAAGTGCCCACCAGTAAATGAGTGGATAAAAAAGATACGGTACATTTACACAATGAAATACTACATGGCTGTTTAAAAAAAAGAAGAAGCAATTCTTACCCTTTGCAACAGCAGTTGGACCTGGAAATTATGCTAAGCAAAATAAGCCAGTCAGAGAAAATCATACCATATAATTTCAGTCATATGTGGAATCTAATGAACAAAATAGGACGGGCCATGTATACAAGGAACAGACTGACAGATCTTGGGGGAGGTGGGGGCTGGGGAGGACTAAACAAGATCAACCAAAAAACATGTATGCATGTATGCATAGTCCATGGACACAGACAACAATGTGGTGAAGGCCTGGGGTTGGGGGCTGGGTGGAACAGGGCAAAAGGGGGAGGAAATGGGGGACATCTGTAATAGTGCCAACAATAAAAAAATTAACGATAAATAAATAAAAAGAATGATGTACTGTCGCATGCTATAATGTGGCTGAACCTTTATTATGCTAATTAAAGAAGCCATACCCAAAAGGACATATTATATGATTCCATTAATATAAAATATTAAGAACAGATAAATCAAGGAGACAGAATGAAAATGAATGGCTGCCAAGGGTGGGGAATATGGGAAGAAACTGCTTAATTAATAGGTAAGGTTCTTTACTTTGGGGTGATGGAAATGTTCTGGAATTAGACAGAGGTGATGGTTGCACCACACATGCAAATACACTAAATGCCACTGAATCGTTCAATTTAAAATGGTTAATTTTATGTCATATGATTTTCACCTCAATAAATATTTTTTAAAGTACACAAGAGAATCCAGGGTATCATCTAAGTAGCAAGAATTAGGGCTAAGAAGAGAAGCAAGGCAAGGCAGGAAATGGCCAGAATTCAGTGAGCAGTCCAAGAACAGCAGCAAAAAGCAACTTGATGCTGCAGCAACCGGATACCTCCCTGCATTGGTGAAGTTATAGGTCAAGCTGCTATAATTATGAGAACCCCACACAGAAAAGATTAAACCAAAGAAAGTATATATCTCCCTCATATAACAATTGAGCAGTTAGTAGTCAGGGCCTGAGAGTGGAACTTGGCCATCCTCCCTCAACAGGATACTTCCATCTCTGAGACCAAAAACAGTGCTGTAGCTCACACCATCTCCCAGCCAGCCAGCAGGAAGGAGAAAAGGGCAAGAGAAGCACTCACCCATTCTTTTTAAGCACAAAACCCAGAAGTGGTAGGCACACCACTTCCATTTAGATGCTACTGTTTAGAACTTAGATTTGTGGCCACACTTGGTTGCAAAGGAGGTTGGGCAGCCATGTGCCCCACGAAAACTTAAGTGTTCTATCATTAAAGAAAGAATAAGAAA
Organism: Noctilio leporinus; assembly: GCA_004026585.1. Taxonomy (NCBI): domain Eukaryota; kingdom Metazoa; phylum Chordata; class Mammalia; order Chiroptera; family Noctilionidae; genus Noctilio; species Noctilio leporinus. The sequence continues at coordinate 36,268 of PVIW01008682.1, read as the reverse complement.
ATTAATATTAGCAGAAACAACTAACAGCTTGTGCTATATTCACTTCAGATATTCTTTATTTGTTTTATTATTTGTCTTATTTAACAAAGAACTTATTCCCAAGCCCAGCTACCCTGAGGTTTGTGGTCATTGTTCAGTGCAACTTCTAGCTAGGGTGAAAAGAAAAAAAGAACAAGACTGTTATGAATTGAGGCCCCTGTTAGCCTCACTACATTGACCAACCATTCGCCTTTTGTGAATGGCTATTTATAGTGTAGAAAGAAGAGTTTCTTAAAAAAAAAAAAAAAAAAAAATGCTGTCTCTGTACAATACTGGGTCGGGGTACAGAAAAAAAAAAGGAGGTCCATTTTTTAAAAAACACTTTCTAAAAACACTTTCAATCTGTGTGGTAATTATGCACAAAGCCATCATAATACAGTGAGACAATGAACAGAGAGACACAGAATGTGTAGTAAAAGAATAACTGGAGACACTGGAATTCACTATTGAAGAACAGGGAGTTTACCAAAAAGAAAAGGCAGAAAGACATTCCAAGTAAAATGGAAAATATGAACAAAAACATAGAGGGGGAGGTAGAAGAGGGTACAGGAGGGATACATGGTGATGAAAAGAGAACTAACTGACTTGGGGTGGTGAACACACAATACAACATACAGATGATGTATTACAGAATTGTAGACCTGAAACCTATATAATTTTATTAACCAATGTCAACCCAATATATTCAATAAAAAATAAAATAAAATAAACATAGATAAAGATACTAGCTGAAAAGGCAATGTGCAGAAGCCACATTATGGAATGCCAAGAACACCAGATACTTGTGGCTTTAGTTGATAACTGCCTTTAGTCACTAGGATGCCCTAGGCCTTTCCAGACGTCAGCTCCCCTGGGAACACAGGGCATAGTAAACAGAAGCAAATTTCACTACATCTATCCCTTATTCAAAATTTTTCAGTGGCTCTGCATTGCCCAAAGAATAAAGTCTCAAATCCTTAACATGAGACATGAGGCTCTCTACAATCAGGCAGTCACTTGTTTCCCTAGCCTCATCTCCCAAACATGTTGCCTAAAATTCTTTCCTCTCATTATGTTTCCTTTGCTACATGTGACTGCTCAAACATGCTATTTTCTTTCTCTCACTCCGGAAATGGCATTGTTACCCCCATGTACTTTTCCCCCAGGCTTATGTTACCCTAGGGAAAGTTCCTGTCCTATTTTCATTATTCCCTGGGAACAGCTCTCATCCCAATGTACCCTGGGGACCAGACCACGTACACTAATCCATGGTTCACTATTCACTATTCCCTGGATACATCATTGACCATATCACACCACAGGATGACCTTTCCCACCTCCTCCTCTTCTACTTCTGTCATATTACTTACCCTTAATACATCTGCTTCTGCTGCCTCTGTCTGGGTCTCTTTTAAGCCCAGGGCTTCACCAGGTCTTTCACTCCAAAGTTCCTGGTACCTGGTTTTAGAGTAGTCAAAATCATAGAGACAGAAAGTAGAATGGTGGCTGCCAGGGCTGGAGGGAAAGGGGAATGGGAGATTATTGTTTAAATGTGTATAAAAATTCAGTTTTATGAGACAAAAAGAGGGAGCAGTTTAGACAAGAACCTAATATGGAAGAACCATGGACATGGACAACAGGTGGGATTGACTTTGGGGGGAATGGGTGGGTGGGGAGGGGGACAGAGGGGAGCAAAAAGAGGATGGATGTAATACAACAACAATAAAATAAAATAAAATAAAAAAGACAAAAAGAGTTATGGAGATGAATGGTGGTGGAATGATTGCACAACATTAGGAATGTATTTAATACTACTGAACTGTATGCTTAAAAACTGGTTATGATGGCAAACTTTATATATATTTTACCACAATATTTTTTTTTACTTACTGGTACCTGTAATTTAGAAAAGATATACAAGTATACTATGTCCCAGCAAGCTGATGAGATGGACCCTGATATTTTTCCTTACTTTCTCTTCTGACAGAATGACATACCTATTAGGATGGCATTTGAACCCAGACTCATTTTACCCTGAAGAAATCTCTAACTCCAACCTCCTCTTACTTTAGGAATATCTCTGATCTAAGCCTTCCCAAACATAGAGGATATAACACTAAATATAACCTAGAGATGGCTCATACACTGAACTTGGCTGACATTAAACCTCAGGAAAGAAAAGTGATGTGAAGCAATTGGCCCAAAGTAACCCCAATGTTATTCCAAACTAGGGAAAAATGGTTTCTCCTGGATAGTGAAGGGAAAAAAAATTGCGAATCATCACAAAACTCTTCTTTCTGTGTATATGAAACAAAGGTGTGTCAGGTGGTACGTAGGAAGATCTCACACAAAGACGACCTTTCTCCAGGTGTTTTTGGTTTCCAGCCACAGCCATATTACAAATATCGGTGTGTTCCCATGTGAATGATTGAACAATGCCCAGTTCAGGATATTCAGGTTTTACTTTGCTTCTGGTTTCGAGGGCTGTGTTTTACACACTCTGTTGTGCAGCAAAGCAATAATGTTTAGACTCTGTCATTCCATAGTATTTTATTTGGGCTTGCTTGGCAATGTATCAGTGGAACAGATTAGGCTTTATAATTTTCCAGCCATTCAGCCTTAGGCAAATCACTTTTCTTGCTGGTAAATAAAATTACAACCCTTACAGGGCTGTAAAAAAAAAAAAAGAAAAGAAAAGAAAAAAAGTAAACAAATACATATACTCTAGCAGTGACCTAGCCCAAAATATTTCATTCAGCACATGTTATGTGTCAGTCAGTATTTTAGGCAATGAGGATTCAACAATAAAGAAAAATCATTGCTCTAATGGAACTAACAGGGAGTTGGAAGACAAGGTAGAAGGTCTGACAAGTAAATATATCAGAGGGTAACAAATGCTATCAAGAAAAATAAATAGAAAATACAGCTTGTGGTGTGCTATGGGGGAAAAGTTACTATATTTAAATAGACTGATTCAAGGAGACCACTGGGAGAATAACATTTGACCCAAAGATCTACAACCCAGATTACTCTATCCAGCAAAGCTATCATTTAGAATGGAAGGGCAGATAAAGTGCTTCTCAGGCAAGGTAAAGTTAAAGCAGTTCATCATCACCAAGCAATTATTACACGAAACGTTAAACGGACTTATTTAAGAAAAAGAGAGAAACTATAAACATTAAAATGACCATAAACTCACAACCATCAACAACTAAATCTAAAAAAACAAATTAAAGCCCTGGCTGGTGGCACAGTGGATAGGGCGCCGGCCTGCAAACCCAAAGGTCACTGGTTCAATTCCAAGTAAGGGCACATAACCAGGTTGCAAGCCAGGTCTCCAGCCAGGTCCTTAGCTGGAGGCAGGTGAAAAGCAACCATACATTGATGTCTCTCTCCCTGTCTGTCTCTCTCCCTTCCCCTCTCTCTGAAAATAATAAATATTTTTTTTTTAATTAAGCAAACAACCAGAACAGGAACAGAATCCTAGGTATGGAGATCGTTGGAAGGGTTATCAGCTGGGAGGGGGAATGGGGAGAATGGGGAAGAGCTGCAGGGATTAAGAAGCGTAATTGGCAGCTACAAAATAGACAGAGGGATGTTAAGAATAGTATAGGAAATGGAGAAGCCAAAGAACTTATATGCATGACCTGTGGATATGAACTAAGGGTGGGAGGGAAGGTGGGTACCAGGCAGAAGGGGTCAAAGGTGGAAAAATTGGAACAACTCTAATAGCATAATCAATAATATATATATATATATTTAAAATAATAATAACTTAAAAATAAAAATAAAATGTCAATTAGACATCCAAAATGTAAATTAAGAGGTTGGATAAACAACTCTAAATTTCAGTAAAGAAGTTTGAGCTAGAATCACAAATCTGAGATATGTCAATGAACAGATGATAATCAAAACTATAAAAGTGGCTTTTACATGTAATCTATTTATTACTCAATAAATGAAGAACCCAATGTTGCTATTATAACCCTTTTTTTTTCTGAAGGTACTAGAAATATTTCCCAACTATGTATATTAGGTATAGTTACCATGTACTATACTTAATTTCAGTGCCCAATCTTGAACCCCATCCCTACATCCAAATTCTCAATTAAAACATCAGATAAGTGAAGGCATTGTGGTGTTAAGTGGTAAAGCACCAAGTTAGAGTTAGCAGTTGAATCCTCAATCTTTGTCACTTACTAGTTCTATGACCTTTGAACCTCAACTTTCTTATTTATAAGAAAGGGTTAACATTATGTATGTTAGGATAGTTGTAACAGTAAGATACCTTTCATTCATTTGTTCAATAAACACTTATTAAGCATCCATTACACACCCAGGACTGTGTTTAGCACTACTGCCACAACGGTAAACAGGCACAAATACTGTCTTCTATTGCCCAAGAGACCGTAATATTTTAAAAGCACTCAGATACAATTTTTTAATTAAAAAAAAAAATCACCTCTCTCAGTTCCAACCTAGCTTGTGGCAACATGGCTAAATGCACCAAGAGAGTCAGAATCGTCATAAACACAGGAGCCATTATGGTGTCTCCCTCAGGAAATAGTGAAGAAAATTGAAATCAGCCAGCATGCCAAGTACACTTGTCCCTACTGTGGCAAAACCAAGATGGAGAGATGAGCTGTGGGGATCTGACACTGTGATTACTGCATGAAAACAGTACCTGGTAGTGCCTGGACTTACAACACACTTCTACCATAACAATAAAGTCTACCATCAGAAGTCTTAAGGAATTAAAAGGCCAGTAGAAGCTCCACAATTTGAAACATTGCCAACCTATAATATATACGTTAATTTATGTAAAAAAGAATCATCTAAGTAAATATGTAAAAAGCCTTATACAGTGCATGGCATTAAGTGCTAAATGAATGACAGTACTTATTATTTCATAAATAATTTTATTTATGAAATAAATAAATAAATTTATTTCATAAATTTAAAGCATGTAAGTCCTAAAACAATACACTTTCAGAATTGGAGTGACTTTTAGAAATCAAAAGATCCAATTCCCTCATTTAACCGGTGAATAAGTTAACTTGCTCCATAATAAGTTGACTCAGGATACCTATTCAGACAGGCCATGTGCCAGGTATGTAAAACAGTCCGTACCTTATTCCAAGTCAATATGCAAGAGGAAAGTACTTGCCTAAGGTAACCTAGTCAATCACTTTGAGTGGAAATCCTGTTTTCTAATTTTTAGTGTCTTATTCTTGCCACTGATGTAAAACTATTCAATTCATATTGAATTGAATATTCAAAAATATTTTTCAGGGAGGAGCCTACCATATGCCCTATGCCAAAGAGAGTACCAGCCCACAGGGCTCAGCAATTCCTCACAGGTAGCTTGTCAACAATGGTAAGTCCCTTTAGGTTTAGAGGTTGATTCTTTTTTTCCCAGTAAACAGTCAATAATAGGCAGGTACTGGGACCTCACAGGCCTGGTAGGAAGTCACAGAAAGATGAAGAAAAATAAAGTGAAAGCCTGCAGTCACCAAAGCCACTGGCTAAGCAAATTGAAGGAAGAGCAAAGGCAGACCTTTCTCCTTCATCCTAGAGACTGTCAATGTTCTCTCCAGGCTAGAATTAGTTCTAGAACTCTACTTTTGTCCCTCTGGGCCAACCATTCTTATCCCCTTCCTTGGCCTTGTTTAGAGTACCAACACAGCTCCTAATGGAAAAGACAACACTGAGGAGTAAAAAGAGAACACCTTGTAGTTTCACAGACCTGGGCTGAAACTTTGGCTCCATCCCCAACTAGCTTATGTTTCTTAACTTGTCTGTTTCTGCCTCTGGAAAATGATGACAATGCTTACTTCTGGGAGTCGTGATGAGCATTAGAATTATGTCTATTGCCCTGGCTGGTGGCACAGTGGATAAGACGCTGGCCTACAAACCCAAAGGTTGCTGTTTCGATTCCCTGCCAGGCCACATAACCGGGTTGCAAGCCAGGTCTCCAGCCAGGTCCGTAGCTGGAGGCAAGTGAAAGGCAACCATACATTGATGTCTCTCTTTCCCTCTGCCTCTTTCCTTTCCCCTCTCTCTGAAAATAATAAATAAAATCTTTAAAAAGAAATTTTTTAATAAATAAATAGAACATGGCAGAAATTATGGCATATCAATAATAAAATCTAAAAAAATAAGAAAAAAAGAATTGTGTCTAAAGTATTTAGATGTATCTAGAAAACCCCTCGCATACACATGCTACTCAATTTATGGTACTACCACTAATTATTATTAATGTCTCTCTGGTGTATCCCATGCTCTTTCTAGTGACTGCAGGCCTCAGCACAGCACCACAGGTTAGGGCTTTCACAGTAATCTGCAGTGTTCAGAGAGGGATGGCACCTTAACTGACTACATTTCTCTCTCTCTCCTCCCTTAGCCTATACTACTCCACTCTCCCAATCTTGAAAAAACAAAATCTTAGAACCTGCCTCCCCTGGTTTCTCTTCAAAGTATTATCCTCTTTCCTTTCTTACCATTATATTTCTTAGAAGTCTATATTTACTGAATATTCATCCTCATCTCATATTCACTCCTCAAGCCATAGCAGGCTAGCTTCTATCCCCACCCATCCATGGAAACTGGCATCACCAGGTCACCAATGACTCAGTAGTCTCATTTCAGGGCTTACCCTGATTGTTCTCTGATGCAACAGACACTTACATTCTCATTCCTGGGGTCCCAGACTTTCTCCCACCTCTTATTTCTCCCTCTCAGATTCCTCTCCTAACTTTACTGTCTACATACACCAAAGTTCCTCTGGGCTCTATCCTCAATCCCCTTTCTTTCCCCATTTTATGATTTTATTCGGTGACTTCATCCATTTCCATGGTTTCCACTCTCACTTAGAAGTCATCATTCCCGCATCTATGTTCCTACCTCTCTCAGGAGCTCCAAAACTTCGCCCACAAGTACCAAATAATTTCTACTGTGTCATCCATTTGGGAAGATTAACATGTCTCAAAACCAACATTAACCTCCCCAGATCAGCTCTCCAGCCTGTATTCCATATGTTAATAGACAGAGTAATACCCAGTCACCTAACACTTCCTCACTCATCCCTCAGCCACACAATTTAAATCAACCTGCATGATGTGCTTCCATGACTATAGTTTTAATCTATCCATTCTAAGATTCCTAAATACAGACATCTGAAGGATCTTTCTAAATACCACTTTGATCATGTCCCTCCATCTTAACTATATACAGTAAAGCTCAATTCCGATATGATTTAAGCTCTTGACCATTCAGGATCCCTCCCAAGCTGCCCAATAGTCCAGCACAAGGAACAACTCACCATTCCCTGATTACGCCATGCACTGCCAAACTCACACTATCTGGAATGCATTCCAGGGCCCTCTCTGCCTAGCACACTTCTGGTCATCATTAAAGTTCCAGCTTAAACATCTTTGAAGGCTCCCCTAACTCTACTTTGGTAAGCACTTAGACTCTCCTTCCTTTTTCTCCCAGAATATTTTCTGTGTCCCTCTATTGTTGTACTTGTGTGTGCGCTTATCTACTCAGTAATCTATGAATTGCTCAAGGTCAGGGACTAGGTCTGTCACATCACTGTACCCCTGCCCACTTGCCCAGTCTCTCAAGATGAGCAACGAGGCTATCAACTGTGACAGGGGATACATCACCTCAACCTCCCCCACCCCCACCCCACCCCCTGTATCTGGAGCATGAACTCTAGCGACAACAGGAAGTCCTAAGAGATTCAACTTCCCCTCCTAACAAATGCTTTCAGATGCTCCTTTGACTCTGACCCCAGAAGAGGCGTTCCTGACTTGATTTCTGGGGCTCCTCTGCCTGGAACAGCCTGTTCAATGGGGACAGGAGAATGTCCTGTAGATTAAAATTCTTTGGAAAATCATTTCTAAAATGGGCTGTGATTAGAGGTAGGACTGGGAACTGCCAGGTCCATCTCAGGAAGTAATTTGTGAAATAACTTCAAGACTTTTATACACCTTCAAAAGTAATTGGTAATGTTACTACAACCACCTGTGGCTAGCTAGCCTCATTGCCTCCAATTCCCTGCCTTGGGAAACTGCCCTGTATGTACCACACTACTTGCAACAAGTTGCTTCACTATTCAGAAATATACGATGGCTTCTCACTGACTAAAATTGTACTGGCTTCTCACTGACTAAAGCTGTACAGCTTGGTGATTAAAAGCAAAGACTCTAGAAACATAACAGCCAGGCCTGAATCCCACCATTTATTAACCATGTGAATTTGAACATGTTATGTTCTCTGGGCCTCCATTTTCTCACCTGTAAAATAGGAAAATAATAGTGCCTACTCTCTTAGGATTGGTATAAAGATTAAATACACTAATAATAAGAATTAAATATTTTTTTAAAGAATTAAATAAGTTTAGCATTAAAGATGCTAGGAACAGTACCTGGCACATGGTAAGAACTTAGTAAATTATATATAAACATACTAAGGTTTGAAGTCCCTGTCATTCCTAGTCTGAGACATGAACTGTTGCTCTGACCTATTTCACATTATACAATTCACTGGCTCCCAGTCCTTTCACTTCTAATTTCATCACCCATGATTCTTCCATTCTACCTACAATACCAACCCCCTTCTGCCCAGTGCCTCCCTCCATCCTTAGCTGCAAATTCTTCCTGGCAATGCTGTTACCTTCAGCTGTCCCAAAAATAGGCCCCTCAGCAGAGGGCCCATAGGTGCTTATCTTGAGCATTCTATTCTCTATGCTCACTCTTACCTGCACCCAGGTCATTTTCACAATCCAAATGCCTCCCTGAGTTTCTGTACTGTAGAAGCCTTAACATGAGTTTTAGGCTCTGGCTGGTGGCACAGTGGATAAGGCATAGGCCTGCGAACCCAAAGGTCGCTGGTTTGATTCCCAGCCAAGGCACATAACTGGGTTGCAGGCCAGGTCTCCAGCCAGGTCTGTGGCTGGAGGCAGCTGAAAGGCAACCATACACTGATGTTTCTCTCCCTCTCTGCCTCTCTCCCTTCCCCTCTCCCCTCTCTGAAAATAATAAGTAAAATCTTTAAAAAAAAAAAAAAGAGTTTTAGAGACTAATTAAGTCACACCATCTCAAGGAAGCCTGCCAAACTCCAGTGACTCATACAAATATCTGCCTTTCCTTAATTACTAAAGTCTTAATCTGTAATATACACTTCCACATTCATATCATCTAATCATCTCTACTAGATTAAGTTCCACGAAGCAATGTCTGGTTTTCCATCACTACATCTCCATTACCATAGAACAGTGACTGGATCGTAGCAAATGTTTAAGAAATATTTAATGAATACAATCAATCTAACCCAACTTCATCTTTAAATGAGAAAACCAGAGTTGAGAAGAAGGTAAAAGTATTTCACTCAAAGCACAGTGAGGACTAAAACCCAGAACTCCATAAGACTAAAATATTGAATGCAACCCCCCACCCCCACTCATTTCTGGACCAGCTGCAACTAGTAACAATGCAGATAGAGTTCTATGATTGAACTGTTATTCACTCAAAGCAGGGCACTTACCTCCCCCTCCAGAGGCAGAAGACTAGGCCATCTATAGAGGAACAATTAGCCAAATCTCCTTCTATTGAGCCTGAGACATAACCAGGAACTTGTGGATTCTGTAAAAAGGGGTCCTAGAGGTACCTTCCAGACAAAGGACAGTTTGCTATATTACTTCTCCAAGCCCTCCTAACACAAAAGTGAAGAGCCACTTTGTACTCATTTACCTAGTTGTGTTCCAGTGAACACTGATGTCTTATAAAATATAAGAAAGGGGAAAAAATGCATGATCAAAAAAAATGTAGGAAGCCCTGCATATATTTCCTTATCATACAAAAGATTCCCAGCTTTTCCAAAGTTGATCTCAAAGGTCTTTTATAAAGTAATAGCTATTGCCTTTTCTTATGAAGAACACTTACTTTAAAAGTGTGCACTGTACAAATGTAGAAAGGTACTGTTATTCCACAGTTACTTCACAATACACAGAACCCTAAAGTAGAAAATAATGCCTAAACTAGTTAGGCTACTACAATTACATTTCTTTCTCCATCACAGTAAGCTTGGGGGACAGTCAGCCTAGAGTCAGATCTAAATCTGTTTGACTTTAAAGCCTATGTTTTTCTATCATCATACTGTATTCCTTAACAGTTGTTATTCTTTTTTTCTTAATTTAATTTTATTGTTGTTGTATTATATCCATCCCCTTTTGACAATTGTTATTCGTAAAACATGCTTACAGAGCTGCAGATGCAATGCTAGGTACAAGGGATTAAATTAAGTGTTAGATTTAGTCATCTCAGCCCTCATGGCACTCATAGTTTGGTGATGCTCACTACTATGATATGGGGAATGGGGATTTGGGATAAAGAGAAAGACTGGGGACAATGAAAACTGAGAGGGGCCCCTAATCTCTGATGGTAGAGGATATTGTCAGAAAAGTTCCCAGAGAAGCCTGCACCTCAGCTAGTTTAATAATGAAGAACATGAAGTCTGGGGAAATAGGCCAGTTTCCACAGGGGGTCAGCTTCCGGCCTGTCCAATGGAATAGAGGAAAGAGAGGTATTTTTCAGATGTAGCATTTCCAGGAGCTGACCAGAGATGGCTTTAGGGAGCACAAAGTTACCTGACAGCTGCCCTCCCAGAAACAATTAACTTGGCAGTTTGGATTTTGACAGAATCAGGCCTGAAAGGAATTTTTTGAAATCACTTAAACTCCCACTTTATTGATAAGAGGTCCTAAGAAAGTGTAGCTTCATTTGTCCCCACTGGAATTAAATATGGAAGAAACATAGGTTAGACAACAATCACAATGGTTAACAATTAATGGGAGCTTATTATGTGTCAGGCAATCCACTAAATTATCAACATGGGTTATTTCATTTTAGTCTTCAAAACAGCCTGAATGAAGTAGATAATATGGTTATCTACATGTTATAAATAAGGAAGTAGGCTCAGAGAAGTTAAGGTACTTGCCCAAAGTATTATCAGCCACTGATGGGACCCTGGATAACTGACCCCAGAGCCCAATGTTCATCATCGATTAGCCAAGGTACCAGCCTCTCTTAGAAGCCTTCCCTGACAATGTCCCCTACTCCAATAATTAGGAGGTCCCCCCTGAGCTTTCACTGTCCCCTATGTCTCTATTTTATGTCCCCATTCTCTGTGTTGTATCAGTAGGTATCACCAAATTATGAGTGCCATGAGGGCAGAAATTACTAAATCTTACACCTTCTTGTAACCCTTGTACCTACCAATGCCTAACACATAAAAGTTATTCAGTTTTATTCACCATCTTCCTCCTTTCCCTTGTGCTACATATATTGCTAGGAAAAGCACTAATCTGGGAATCTAGAATCTTATAGCTTCGTTAAATACTTCTCCTTTCTGAGCTTCAATTTCATCTGCAACTCCCAAAACCACTGGCTCAGAACAAATGAAATAAAATGTGCTTGAGTGGTTAAAAAGCACTGCACAGATGGAAAGAATTTTTGTCATTCCCCCTATCTGGCTTTTAATATCAGACTTGAACTACACTGCATGTAAATGTTTAAACTCATGCAAGAACAGTGACCACTGCGAGACCTAAAAACTATAAAAGGAGAGAGTATTTGCACTGTCATTAGGAGAAGAAGCCAATACAACTGAGGAGCTGAGGTAAGACACTGACAGGTGGCTCTGCTCCAGCAGTCCCTAGCTAATTAAGGCCTTGCTCCCCTGCCCTGTCTGTCTGTGACCTCCATAAAGGCTAGAGAACACCAAGTGCTCCACAGCAGCTCTTTCCTTGGCCAGAGTGAGTAACATCAGGTATTACCGTCCAAGGATCAGCCAAAACTACTGCTAAGAGGTTCCTACCCTTGGTCTTCTTTAGAATAAAGCCAAAACAAGGAGACTTCAAATTGTCCTGAGGTTATCTGCTTAGGATTCCTAAGAGTTAGGCCTAAACGTAGCTATTAGGGCTCGGCCTGGAACATAATAGATGTGACCAACTGAAGCCCAACCAGCCAAACCTTTGGGGCAGACTAGGGAGTCCCCTAGGGGTAAAGATAAGGGGCAGGTCCTCTCAGTGGGGAGTGCCTAGTCTTAGAGCCTCCCAAGGCCACATTGCAGAATCATTTTCAGGCTGCATTGGCCCCATGGAGGTAACCACTTCCTCTGTTCATTAAGACAGAACTCTCACTCCACCCTTTAGGGGCCCCCTCCCCTAAGCCTGGCTTGGCTCTAGAGTAAGAAAGTCTAACCATCTCTGGACTTAACAAGTTAAAAAATATGGGCCCTTTGTGTTGTAAGGGCTTAACTGCTGGGTTGGGAAAGAATGTAGCAGTGAGGAAGTAAAGGCTTAAAAAGTCTTACATGAATCATTATAGTCACTGTCCCCACTTAATAGTTCCTGGTCCCTGTCCTAATTTGTGCTCTTAAAGAAAAGCTACAATCCAATAGTTTTCAAACTTTATTTTTAAACAGTGTAACCCTCTTTTTCAAATGCAGTTCAAACCAAGTCTAATTAGGATTCTAAATATCTAATTAGGTCTCCAATGAAATAAGAAAAATCAATGACCTCTAAAATCATTAGGCAAAAAGCGAATGGAAAATATTCTTTTTTCTTTTTTTCTTTTTTAAGATTTTATTCATTATTTTTAGAGAGAGGGGAAGGAAGGGAGGAAGAAAGGGAGAAGAGCATTAATGTATGGTTGTCTTTCACCTGCCTCCAGCTAGGGACCTGGATGGAGACCTGGCTTGCAACCTGGGTATGTGCCCTGACTGGGAATTGAACCAGTGACCCATGGGTTTGTAGGCCAGTTCTCAATCCACTGAACCACACCAGCCAGGGGAAAATATTCTACTGAATAGATCGGATTGACATCTGAACCCACTCAATAATCTTTTTTTTTTTTTTTAATTTCTTTTTTTATTGTTGTTCTATGACAGTTATCCCATTTTTCCCCCATTGCTCTCCCCTGCCCTGCACCCCTACCCCTACAAACCCCTACCCTGTTTTCCATCCCACTCATCAATCTTAAAAACACAAAAAGAATGCTGGCCAGTGTGGCTTAGTTGGTTGGATATCACCCCACAAACTGAAAGATCTTGAGTTTGATTCCCAGTAGGGCACATGCCTGGGTTGAGGGTTCAGTCCCCATCCAGTCACATTGCAGGAGGCAATCAATCAATGTTTCCCTGTCACATCAATGTTTTTCTCCATCTCTTTCTCTCTCCCTTCCCTTCTCTCTAGAATCGATTAAATTAAAAAAAAAGTAATACAAAAAGCGAGAAAAATCAGAGGCCAAGGTTCAATCACTGACGTACAGTTTTTTATCCATGTCCAGTAGCTACATGCCCACGAGGTGACCGACCAGCCAGGAGACTGTAGTCCAGATCACAATTTGTGTAGCCTCGCTGGAGAGCATTGCTCCAGAAGATTGAGTCATACTCCTGGTAGGCAACCCCTAGAGGATGAGGCTGCCCTGGGTCAGTGTGGGGTGGAGGCTCTAACCACTCTGGAAGAAGCCAGCTACACGGTTGGAGGTAAAGTACATGGTTCAGTGCCTCACACTGGGAAAATAAGAGTCAGACCCCCAAGGTGGCCAAATAGGAGAAAAAGGCGACTGGTCAGGCCAAGCGGTGCATACAGTACACCAGCATTTTATTAAATGGTGTGCCCACCTTTGGCAAGAAGAAGGGCTCCAATGTCAACTCTTAAGTCCTTAGTAATCCTGGTTTTCTGAAATAGTCACTTAGCCCCATTGGTGGGGGGGGGGATCACATATGGTTGAATATCCTTTCAAAAAGGGGGGAAAAGTAATAATAATTGGACCTGAATCTGATCAATCTTCTAGATCAATTTATAAAAAATATATAGATGATACAGAAACATGCTAAATGCCCCCATAGAGATAATCAGGCAAATCGAGAAACTGGAAAACTCTTCAAGACAAATAACCCACTTTCTTCAACATAAAATTGCAGGAAAAGGAAAAAAGGGAGTGTAAACTATGAATAAGAAGAGGCTTGAGATTTAGATCAACCAATATGCAGACTTTCTTTGGATACTAATATGAACAAATCAACTTTAAAAACTTTTCTGAGTCATTTTGTGAAATTTAAACACTGGTTAGTTGGTGATATTAAAGGAATATTATTAATTTTTAAGCATAATAATATTTTGGTTATGCTTTCAAATATAGTTTTTAGAAATACATATTATAATATTTATAAATGAAATATGCCAGAAATTTGCTTCAAAATAATCCAAGTGGGTGGAGGGCAAAGATGAAACCAGACTGATAAAATGGGCCATGAATGCATACTTGTAGATGGGGAGTAATGGGCACAAGTGTGTGAACAAAAAGGGGCTCTATATTAAATCTAATCAAAGTAACCTCACAGGGTGATCTGATCACAAATTCCTAACTGGGCAGGTCATAAAGGGTCATTATGCCCCAAACCTATAATTCTTTAGTAAAAGGTTTGTAAGCAAACATTGTGAATTATTCTTGTGCATTTTTTGAAATACTAGAAATAATATCCCTCAAAGGTACACACCCTCAAGAAGACACATAATCTTAACTATTCTGTAATCTAATCCCAGCCTTGCTTTAAAAGAAACTGCAGAACTGTCATTCTCCAGTGAATTTTCCCAATCTGTTGAGATCTTGCTTCCAGGAGTGTCCTCTATTTGGCTCAAATAAACTGTAATAAATCTTAGGAAATTTTGGTACAGATTTGGACATTCTTATGTTGACATGGGGGTTCATTATATTGCCCTCTTCTCCAGTTATAAATATGTTTAAAACTTTCCATAATAAAAAATGTAGGGCTTTTTTAAAGTTAAAAATTAGCTTAAGTGGAGTGGGCTATGGTTGAGACATGTGAGAAAAGCCTAGAGCTCTTCCCAATAACTCAACTCCTAAGGCACCTCCAGGAAACCCTAGGACACCTAGAAACAGCTTGAAAACCACTGCTGCACTCGAAGAAATACAGAAACCTGAGTAAGAGAACCTGGTTCTCTAATTCTTAGCTCCAAGGTTGGTCTTATGCAAATAGAGCCACTGCCCAGGATAGCCATGAGGATCAAATAAAATAAGGGATTGAAATATTTTATATTCTACAAGTATATGAGGTCTGTCCATAAAGTATCCAGCCATGTACTATGAAAAATTATTGAAGAAAATACAAGATCAAGTAAACATTGTACATCATTACCCTTCAACCTGACACAGTTCTCCCAGTTACCATCAGCTGCCCTGTCATATTTTCTTAAATTTCACCCATGGTCACCCATAAGGAAATCGCTTTCCTTTCAAAGGTGATTTTAGTTTTGGGAAAAGCCAAGATTCCCAGGATGCCAAATCTAGGCTGTATGAGGGCTGAGTCACCTGGGTGATGTGATGTTTCACAAAAATACTCTGAATGAGAAGTGATGTATTAGTGGCATGTTGTCATGATGAAGCTGCCAATCATTGGTTGTCCATAGCTACAGCCTTCTGAATCATTCAAATAACTTCCATGGAGGAATATTTAAGCTTCATACAAATTTGATGCAGATTCGTTGCTCTACTCACTCAGTCATTTTGAATGTGACAGCCACACAGTACACAGGCTCACTCAATGGTGTCTACCACCCCCACTGACTAGCACAGTGAAGTCACCATTGTTCATGTATGCTTATTCCAGTCCACTCTCCTTGGCTGCTAGGTTACACTGATGTCATGCAAATTGTTCTTATTATATTAACAATGGCTGAACTCTTTCCAGATAGACTTGTATGGGATCATTAGTAGGACCACTGAGAAGACAATTTGTCTTTTATTTCTTACAGTAATGTTACTCAACCCTTATTCCAGCCCCAATTTCACACCAATCCCTTCCAAGAATCAGCAAACACGCATAAATATTCATGAAGACAAAAAAGGCAGCAGGAATTAAGATCCACTTAGTGGGCAACCCCTGTGTGCCTAGCCAGCTATAATGTGTGTGTGTGTGTGTGTGTGTGTGTGTGTGTGTGTGTAGAGGGGGGTGGAAATGACAGCAGGTAAAGGGAAAGTGCCCTAGAGATTACAGAAAATTTACCCTCAGACCAGGATCTAGGCCTCTAAACTACTAGTCCCAAATAAGAAAAAATAAGTGAAAGAGGCTTGTGAGCAGGGCCAATTGTTAGGGAACAAAAAGCTTAGGGTTAATGACAAGAGTTTATCTACCTATTTCTGACTAAGAAATAGTGGGACCCATCTTTTTCATCAGCACTCTTTCTTTTTACAGCTCTTAATGTTTTGAATGATTCTGTCTATAAATAAAGTGTACTAATTGAAAAATAATTCATCATTTTCAGCTATGTTTCTTATCACTACTTTTTTTTTTGATGTTGACTCAGATTTTAACCAATTATACGTAATAATCTAAGCTTAATAATCATATTGTGAAGTCACATACTCCACCATCCTGGATTTGATGCTAAGAAGCAAGAAAGTGGAAGTAAACATGTAGATAGATATTCAAGCACAGGGTCCTGCTACCAGTTGTTTATTTTGGCTCTATACTTATATCCAAAGTCATTCACTAACTGGATAGGTTTACACCCTATGATCCCACCAACTGCCAGTCAAAGCACCAATCAGCATGAGCAAATTCATGCTACTACACAGAACTGGCATAACTGAAACCAAAAACAAAGAAAAAGACACTTTCATTGTGGTAAAAGTTCAACTTCCATTAGGCATGTTGAAATACTAAAAGCAACTTAAATTCAAGTATTCATTCAAAAATAAATATTTACTAATTGTCCCTGTTCAAGACCCTGTGCTAGCTAGGCACTAAGGGCAAAGTGAATGACAGTCCAAAGCCTTGGGAACTTAATAGAAATACACACCTTTATTGCTTTCATGTGTTCCTAAAGTTCCACAGAGTAGGCCACCAAAATTGTGCTGGAAGGGATGACATTTTTATTCCCTTACGAATACAAATAACCTGTGAAAAGTCTAACTGCTTCTACAAGTTGCATAGTGTTGTTCTGGAGATGCAAGTTGCAACACTTCCAGAAAATAAAAAAGGGGTTTCTGAGATCAAGATCTGGGCCCACAATTCAATAGACATTTACTGAATTTTTATTTTGTCGTTAGGCACTGTACTAAACAAGGGATCAGCAAACTGTGGCTCTCAAGCCAAATCCAGCCCAACATCTGTTTTTGCAAATAAAGTTTTATTGGAACACAACCATGCGCGTTCATTTACATGCTATTTATGACTGTTTTCCTACAACTTGCCATTTCAACAAAAAAAACATATGGCCCATAAAGCCTAGAAGAGGTATTGGATTGGCCAAAAAGTCCATATGGTTTTCCATATATAACAAAAGACACATTTTTCTTTCTTTTTTTTTTTTGAAGTATATTTTATTGATTATGCTGTCACATTGTCCCAATTTTCCCCCTTTGTCCCCAACCACCAGGTACCCATCCCTACCCATCCCTCCATCCAGCCATACCCCACTTTAATCCATGCCCATGGGTCGTGCCTTCAAGTCCTTTGACTTCTTCCTTTCCTATACTATCCTTAACATGCCCCTGTCTATTTTGTACTATCAATTATGCTTTTTAATCCCTGCACTTTTCCCCCCATTCCCCCCATTCTCCCCCTTCCCCCTCCCAGCTGATAACCCTCCAAATGATCTCTATACCTATGATTCTGTTCCAGTTCTGGGTGTTTGGTTAGTTAGTTAGTTAGTTAGTTACTTAGTTTAGATATAGTTGTTGATAACTGCAAATTTGTTGTAATTTTTTAAATATTTTATTTATTATTTTTAGAGAGAGGGGAAGGGAGAGAGGGAGAGAGACATCAATGTATGGTTGCTTTTCATCTGCCTCCAGCTACAGACTTAGGTGGAGACCTGGCTTGCAACCTGGTTATGTGCCTAGCTGGGGAATCGAACCAGTGACCTTTGGGTTCACAGGCCGGCACCTTAACCACTGTGCCACCAGCCAGTGCTTGTTGTAATTTTAATGTTCATAGTTTTGACCCTTTTTTTTTTTTGTAAATAAGTCCCTTTAACATTTTATGTAATAATGGCTTGTTGATGATGAACTCCTTAGCTTTACCTTGTCTGGGAAGCACTTTATCTGCCCTTCAATTCTAAATGACAGAGTAATCTAGGTTGTAGATCCTTGTTTTTCATCACTTTGAATACTTCTTGCGTGCAAAATTTCTTTTAAGAAACCATCTGATAGTCTTATGGGAACTCCATGATAGGTAACCCTCTACTTTTTTCTTGCTACCTTTAAGATTCTCTATCTTTAACCTTTGGCATTTTAATTATGATGTGTCTTGGTGTAGTCTTCTTTGGGTCCAGCTTGTTTGGGACTCTGTGCTTCCTGGACTTTTATGTCTATTTTCTTCGCCAAATTAGGGAAATTTTCTTTCATTGTTTTTTAAAATATGTTTTCAATTTCTTGTTCTTCCTCTTCTCTTTCTGGCACCCCTATGATTTGGATGTTGGTATGTTTCAAGTTACCCCAGAGATTCCTAAGCCTTTCCTTGATTTTTTTTACATTCTTGCTTCTTCTTTCTGTTCTAGTTGAATGTTTATTTCTTCACTCTGTCCCAAATCATTTATCTGAATCCTGGCTTCCTTCCTTTCACTGTTAGTTCCCTGTATATTTTTCTTTATTTCACCTTGTGTAACATTCATTTGTTCCTTTAGGTTTTTGCCATACTCAAGTGAGTTCTCTGCACATCCTGATCACCAGTGTTCTGAATTCTGCATCTAATGGGTTGGCTATCTCCATTTCATTTAGTTCTTTTTCTGGCATTTTGTTCTGTTCTCTCTCTTTTTTTTTTTTTTTTGGACCATATGGGTTTGCCTCCTAAATTTGGCGGCCTCCTTGTGTTTGTTTTTATGTACTAGATGGAGCTGCTTTTATGTCCTGTCTTAGTAGTATGACCTAAGTAGCAAAGGCATCTGTAAATTGTGTGGGGCATAGTCTTAGGTAATTGCCATGTTGGGGTTACCCACTTCATTGATTTATGGCTCTGTTTGTGGTGGGGGCTCAGAGAAGGGACAATGTTACTGCCTGGCTTATGGCAATTTGCCCAGCATTCACCCCATTTCCAATCACTTCACCCACTTCCCATATGCAACTGGCACCCTTCCAGTTGCTGCCTTAGGTGGAGGATGTACATTCTAAGACCATGTAGGCTCTTTCAGTGGTGAAAATCCAGGAATTTCTTCCACTGCCCCAACCTCAACTGGTTTTGAGAGCCAGAGGTAATGGGGATTTATCTTCCTGGTGGTGGAATCCTGGTCTGTGTAGTTTGGCCTGGGGCTGGGATTGCTTGCTCCAAGGGTATCTCTCCTGATTTTTATCCACCACATGTGAATGTAGGACGGTCCATTCCACTACAACCACCGCCGCCACCCTTCATCCAAGCCACACCACTTCTCTGCCTCATCTCTACAAGTCTGCCCCTCCTACATGTCTGGATGAATGTGGCTTCTTTAAATCCTTAGTTGTTGGACTTCCATATAACTCAACTTTCTGATTGTTATTTGTTTTTGAGATCTGGTTGTAATTCTTTCTATGCACAAGAAGGCAAAGTGTGTCTAGATATGCCTCCACCTCGGTCAGAAGTGAGACACATTTTTCATTTTCACTAATAACTGTACTGATTTGGATATTTTGAGTATGTTGGCTACCTCCCATGTAGTATAAGTTGATTATTCTCAATGTCTTGATTTGATAGCTATCAACTTCAACTGGTCTACCCAACCATGGAGCATCATTCAGCAAGACATCTCCAGCACAAAACTCTGCAAACCACTTTTGAAACTATCAGTCACAGCACCTTCTCAATTCACTGCACAAATCTGTTTTTGCATGTCAGCTGCATTTTTACCTTTCTTGAAATAATAAAATATGCCAAAAATGTTGCATATTTTCTTAAATCTTCAATATTAAAATGGCTATACAAAAATTCACCAACTTCATTATTTTTTTTTTCAGAGACTTCATTTACTATTTCCAGAGAGAGAGAGAGAGGAAAAGAGGGAGAGAAACCTCAATGTATGGTTGCCTTTCACCTGCCTCCAGGTACGGACCTGGCTGGAAACCTGGCTTGCAACCTGGTTACGTGCCCTGGCTGGCAATTGAACCAGTGACCTTTGGGTTCACAGGCCAGCGCCTATCCACTGAGCCAAGGCCTTGATAAAGTTTTAAATGCACACTGATATGACAGCTGCCACAATACAATCTAACAAAATTGTTTTGAATGAAGTTAAAGCACTACTAGAGCCATCTTACAGAAAAATATATATATATATTTTTTTGGTCTACCCAATAATATTTGGTCCTTTACAGAAAATGTTTACCGCTAGATTCTGGAGATAAAAGTGAGATAGACTCTCACTTGATTTGGGTGGTAGTTATATGGCTGTTAACATATGTAAAAATTCATCAAGCACTTTATTTTTATTGTATGTATGTCATAACTCAACTTTTTTTAAATGAAATAAAGAGCACTTGGTTCTTGCCTTCTAGCAACTCAAAATCTAATAGGACATAAAAGTAAACAACTGTAGTGCAATGGTGATAAAAATCATAATAAAGAGCTATGCTACTAATTACAGCAATGGCACAGATAAAGAGAATAAACAACACTGCTAGGCATGCAAGGTCAAATCTTAGTAGAAAATATAATTGAGGTATATATTTTGAATAAAGAAGTATATGCCAATAGGGCAGTGGTAGGGGAAGAAAGATGCAGATGAAAGGGAAAGGTCCTTCCAGGCAGAGGGAACAGCATACACAAAGGCTCGGAAATGGGGGGAAAAAATGTGCCTTTGGGAAATGACTAGTTCTCAGAACACTTAAGGTACTAGTAGAACAAGTCAAAAGATAAGACTGGAGCAATATGAAAAGGATTCAATCATGAAAAGCTTCATATGAAGGGTCACTATGTAATTTATGGTCTAAATTGGGTAAAGTTTTAAGAGTAAAAGAGAGCCAAAAAAAATAATTGTGAATAAAAATTATCCCAGGAAAATATGATCACCCTATTTGCATGCCATATTAAAGAATTTGGACTTTAACCTACAAGGTAGCACAAGTTAATAAAAGGTTTAAGAAAGAGGAATACCAAGATTTATGTTTTTAAAAGAATGTGCTTCATCTGTTTATTTAACCTATACCCAGAATACTATGTGCCAGGCCTTACCCTAAGCACTTTACAAATAATGTTTATTAATCCTCATAACTACCTTGTGAAATAGATACTATTATTATCCTCATTACTTAGACAAAAGGCACAGGACAACTGTAACTTGCCCTAAGTGGCACAACTCACAAATGATAGAGCCAATATTTGAACCCAGTCAGTCAGGCTCCAGAGTTTGTGCTGTGCCTTTTCTACTTTGGGTCACTCCCTTGACATTTACTCAGAGAATCCTGAGCCCTCAGATAGTGTTAGGTCCCTCTGTACAGGTACCAGCAACATTCCACACATCTTCATTATACTCATCATATTTCTAATCATTTATTGAAAAATCCATCTTCCTGGCCCTGGCTGGTGGCAACCATACATTGATGTTGCTCTCCCTCTCTGCCTCTCTCCCTTCCCCTCTCTCTAAAAATAATAAATAAAATCTTGAAAAAAAAATCCATCTTCCTCACTACGTTTTAAACTCTGACAGGATTGAGATTATCCTGCTTACCACTCCATTCCCACAGCCCTCAATTCAGAAATAATATAAATAATAGCTAACATTATTGAGCACTTACTCTAAACCAGGAAGTGTTCAAAGAGCCATGAACATCTAAATTGATTTAAGAACAGTTGAATAACTTGTCCAAGGTGACAGACCTAGTAAGAAATGAAGCCATAATTCTGGATCTTGCTCAATGCTCTTACCTTGTTATATTATCTTTTTTATTGAATAAACTATTAATTAAGGAAATTTTGTAATCCTGGTCTAAACAGTGCCTGGCACTCAGCAGGCATTGCAAAAAGAAATAACTCTCACAAAGCCCTGGCTGGTGGCACAGTGGATAAGGTACCAGCCTGTGAACCCAAAGGTTGCTGGTTCAATTCCTAGCCAGGGCACATAACTAGGTTGCAAGCCAGGTCTCCAGCCAGGTCCATAGCTGGAGGCATGTGAAAGACAATCATACATTGGAAAAAAAAAAAAAAAGAAAGAAAGAAAGAAAGATGGAAAGAACTCTCACACATGCTGAAAAAGAGAGAGCCTGTAAGCACATCTCCTTCCTCTCCAAGGGCCTGGCCCACAGCGTATAAGCATATATCCATATCACTAGGGATGCAGCATAGTGCAATGGTTAAAAACATAGACTTTGGAATTAGAACATAAAATTTCTAATTAGGTTGAGTCCCACTTGTACCAATTGCTTAGATATGTGACCTTAGAGTCCTCATTTATAAA
This sequence comes from Noctilio leporinus, assembly GCA_004026585.1. Classification (NCBI taxonomy): domain Eukaryota; kingdom Metazoa; phylum Chordata; class Mammalia; order Chiroptera; family Noctilionidae; genus Noctilio; species Noctilio leporinus. The sequence goes on along the minus strand of PVIW01008682.1, from coordinate 13,800 downwards.
ATGAGGATAACAATATCTATCTCATTGGCTGTTGTGAGAATTAAATAAGGTAAATATATAATTGTACCTAACATATAAGTACTCAATATACACTTGTTTTTATCATAACTATTATTATTATTATTATTAACTATCTCATTAGCAGTAGACTTAGTTGTAGCTCAGAGTTCCAGTGACTTCCTGATAGGTCCTTTGTGACACCATTCCCCCACCTCCAAATCTTACCAAAGTGGATTATTTCACCAGTTTAAAGCTCTAGTGGATATTGTACATAAACGGAGCATATCATGAAGCTTCAGATTTCTGGCCCAGTCCCTGGAGAGGTGAAAGTCCTAAGGGTGGAGTCCTGATCCCACTGCTTAAGCCTTGCCCCCGAGAATCAAAATCAGGAAACCACTACCTCTATCTGACCTAGCTGATAATGAAAGAAACCACATTAGAAAACACACATAAATACAATATCCCATTGAACTCAAACCTTAGTCAAATCCTTAGTGCCAGGGTAGAAAGGCCAATTCGGTCCAAGAGACTGGCCAGAAGCCAAGAGCTTACGTCAGTGCTGCTAGACCTAACAGGGGTGATGGGGGCAAGTTTTCAAAATCTAAGGCATCATAGAATACTCTCAGCAACCTCTATAACAAGCTTAACTCACAGCCTCCTGGATGCCCAATCTTATACCAGAAGGGAACAATCACAGAAATCATAGAATTGGGAGAACTAGGTGGATATCCATAGATGACATCATCTGGATTTGCCCCTACTTTCAGACTGTAATATACCTATCATTAGCATCATTTAATAGGTAATGCAACTGAGACCCAGAGAGGGTAGATATGATTCAAATATCTAAGGGCAGCAAGAAATAAAGAGAATATAGTCTCAAACAACAACAAGGTAAGATTCATAAAACTGTCAAAACAACACAATGAAAAGACAATCTGCTGAATATAAGAGTATATTTTCAAATAATATATCTGGTAAGGGCTTAACATCCAAAATATAATATATAGGAACTCATACAACTTGATAACAAAGAAATATAATATAAAATTTGATCAAAAACTGAGCAGAGGACATGCACAGACATTTCTCCAAAGAATATATAGAGATGGCAAACAGACATATGAAAATATGTTCAACATCACTAATCATCAAGGATATGCAAATCAAAATCACAACGTGATACCATCCCACACCTGCCAAAATGGCTATTATCAAAAAGTCACCAAATAGCCAGTGCTGGCCAGAATGTGGAGGAAAGGGAACCCTCCTGCACTATTGGTAGGATGGTAAATTGCAGTACCAACTATGGAAAACAGTATGGAGGTTCCTCAAAATACTAAAAAATGGAACTACTGTAGGACTCAGCAATTACGCTTTTCAGTACTTATCTGAAGGAAATGAAAAAACTAATTTCAAAAAATACATAGCCCCAGCTGGTGTGGCTCAGTGGATTGGTGCCAGCCTGCGAACCCAAAGGTACTGGTTTGATTCCCAGTCAGGGCACATAACCAGGTTGCAAGCCAGGTTCCAGCCAGGTCTGTAGCTAGAGGCAGGTGAAAGGCAACCATACACTGATATGTCTCTCCCTCTCTGCCTCTCTCCCTTCCCCTCTCTCTGAAAATAATAAATTAAAAATAAAAAGAAAGAAAGAAAGAAAGAAAGGAAGTAATTTTTTAAATTATTAAAAAAAAAGAAAAGAAAAGATATATAAACTCCAGTATTCGATGCAGCATTATTTACAATAGCCAAGATATGGAAGCCACCCAGATATCCATTGATGGATAGATAAACAAGGTGTGGTATATACGTATGTACAATGGAATATTAACATAAAAAATGAAGTTTTGCCATTTGTGACAACATGAATGGACCTAGAGGGCATTATGCTAAGCAAAATAAGTTGAATAAGACAAATGCCACATAATTTCACTTACATATCATATCTAAGAAAAAAAAACAAAACAAAATAAAAACAGACTCATAGAAAACTGATCAAACTTATAGTTGCCAGAGGAGAGGGGACCAGGGGATGAGAGAAAAGGTGAAGGGGAATATTGTCAATTATACTCTGGTAACTTTACACAAGGACAGGTGATTATCAGACTTAGCTAGCAATCACATCACAAGGTAGATAAATGTTGCATCACTATGTTGTACACCTGAAACTAATATAATATTTTATGCCAACTATACCTAAACAAAAAGTAAAAAAATGTTCAGTCAAATGGTAAGGGAGAGTCCTATAAGTAGCTGCAGGTATGGAAAGGAAGAACAACAGCTGAGGTACAGAAGACATCAGAGTACAAGTCTCTGAGCGCTGCACCAATCACAAAGTAAAAGGGCACACATCCCCTGCATAATTTTATGGCTCCTTTAACACTTACTACCCTGTAATATCTATCTACGTAACTCCTCCATTAGGTGGTAATTCCTCAAGGCTATGCACATTTCATTATCCTTCTCTATATTTATTTATGTGTTAGGTACCATGTTATACCATAGGGGTAAGATCAGGATTTTCTCTTAGGCATCTCTGATACAACCTCATCATCTCACATGATGCCCAACACGGCTGCCAGGCACACAATAAGCACTCACTAAATCAGATCTCTTGAGAAGACTGCTGGACATGAACCATTAATGGGTCACTTACCAATGATAGGTCACCTAGCCATAGAAACAAGCAGGCACAGAAGAAATCAAGATCTTGACCAGCAGCAGGTCTACATATTTATAGAACCCCTCCCATAGTAGAGCCTAGCTAGCTAGATGACCAGAAAAATAAAAGATCCACATGAGTTCCTCAAAACTGCTTTAGACACCATAAGGCAATGTTCCAAGCTATACCACATTTCCACTTAGGATCTGGGTTGGAATATTAAACTGAAACCCACCCTCACATTTTCTTTCTTTTTCATTTCATTTTATTTTATTTTATTGTTGTTCAATTACAATTGTCCCAACTTTTCCCCCATTGTTCTCAACCTCACATTTCCTACACTCCCTAGTGAGAAGGAAGGAAAGTGCTCCTTCCTTTTAGCACCACTTGTGTGGAAAAGCTGCTCTCCTGGGAAAAGACTGCCTCTTATCATGACAAATAAGTTCTGGCAAAAGTTTGAACCCCACAAAAGCATCTCAATCATTCCACCTTGCTAGGCTCCAGGGCTGAAAATAGCCCCAAATGAAAAACAAGCTGGGTGAACTACTTATCCAGTTTCATAGCAAAGGCAGGCCTTAAGCTGCCCAAATAGGACAAACCCCTCACTCCTCAACTCAAGCAGAGATAAAAATCTCACCTGTTTCCGGCCCCATAGCAACTGGCATAGCTCTGGCACCTTTCAGGCTTCATCTTTCCAAAACAGCAATGGAACAAGTGCAGAACAAGGAAGCACCTTCTGCAGTCAGCCCAGCACTGCTTGGGGAGAGAGCTATTCCTGGACACAGAGCCCTATTTCCTCATCAAATGGGAGGGCAAGTGAAAAGCCCCAAAACAGCCCACACCCAAAAAAGAAGCATTCTGTACCTCTGCTTCATCTTCTGACAATGACCTTAAGAGGTCCTTCTAATAAGGCCCTGTCTCAATGCCTATGTAAGGATAGCCATACCTAATCCCAAATCAGAGTCAGTCAGTCTGCAGTCTTACACACACCAAGTCCATCTTGTCTATTCCACACCCTGATCCATGCTATTAGAGTCCATCCTTTCAGGGTCTGTCTTCCCCAACACATTAAGCATTCCTAGATGCAGGGCCCAGGCCTCACAATGCCTATCTCCAGTTTTGCCCAGCACAAGAGTAGATGCTCAAACACCTATCTATTGTAGAACAAAAGTGAGCAAATACAGAAATAGGACAGTTAGTGTAAGGACAAGAACATATCTTGTCTTACTTTCCCTGGAGCCGTGCCATCCACCCACCCCTCTACTCTGATCTGAAGGCTCAGGCTGGCTTCCCAGGTTTCCTCTCTTATCACCAAGGTGACAGACATTGCTCCCTCCTGCAATTGTGCACGATCCTATGGAAAACATTCCCTGTAGCCCTGGCTGGCAGCACAGTGGATAAGGCGTCAGCTCGCAAACCCAAAGGTCGCTGGTTCGATTCCCAGCCAAGGCACATAACCACGTTGCAAGCCAGGTCTCCAGCCAGGTCTGTAGCTGGAAGCAGGTGAAAGGCAACCATATATTGATGTCTCTCTCTCCTTCTCTATCTCTCTCCCTTCCCCTCTCTCTAAAAATAATAAATAAAATCTTTGCAAAAAATAAAACATTCCTGAGCCTTTGGCATCCTAGATGTCTGTTTCATTTCCTGGATATGTTTGGGAACTCCTTGAGAACATGGTCCATGGACTAGCCACAAGGTAGACCATCAATAGCAATACACAAAATGAAAAAAAATCAACTGCCCTTGACCTTTTAATTACCTGTGAAAGATGAAAATATCTGTTACTTATGTCTCACCTGGTTTCACCTGGTTGCTCCCACGAGCTTAGCTTATTTCCTTCTCCATGTCCTTAGCTCGTTCCAAAGGAATTCTCCATAAAGAATTCATGCCAAATAGTTCAGCACCTCTATATGACTACAACTGTGTGATACTCAAGATGTCATCAGAAGAGAGATGACAGCTCATTCTTCACATCCCACATCTCTCAGACTATAAGGAGTGACTCACCCATGCTAATCCCTGCCAAAGATAGGAAAAGTCCCCTTGAACCATACCAGGACAACGCTGCATTCTTCATCTACCCACTGGAGGGTCCTTGCTTAAGATCATACTCAAGTCCACGTCTAAAAATGGGAATGGGCCTGGCTGGTGTGGTTCAATGGATTGGCACTGACCTGTGAACTCAAAGGTCGCTGGTTCAATTTACAGTCAGGGCACCAGGTTGCAAGCCAGGTCTCCAGTCAGGTCCCCAACTGGAAACAAGTGAAAGACAACCATACATTGCTGTTTTTCTCCCTTTCTTCTTCCCTCCCTGCCCTTCTCTCTAAAAATAATGAATACAATCTTTAAAAAATTAAAATTAAAATTTTAAAAACTGCTAATGGGCTATTAAGTCCTCACTTCTGTAGGCTGAAGTTCTGGAAGAAAGACTTCCAATCAGAAAAGAAATTAAATTATAACTTTTTTTAAAATATTTTATTTATTATTTTTCAGAGAAGAGAAGGGAGAGAGGCAGAGAGGGAGAGAAACATCAATATATGGTTGCCTTTCACCTGCCTCCAGCTACAGACCTGGCTGGAGACTTGGCTTGCAACCTGGTTATATGCCCTGGCTGGGAACTGAACCAGTGACCTTTGGGTTCACAGGCTGGCACTTTCTCCACTGTGCCATCAGCCAGGGCTCTAAATTATAACTTTCTACAACTGTGTTAAAACCAGAAATTTCTAGCAAACCCAAATTGTCTCTGTTTTCATTGTGATCTAGTTCACATACCATACAATTCACCCTTTTCAAGTATACAATTCAGTGATTTCCAATATATTCACCACAATCTGATTTCAGAATATTTTCATCATACCTAAAAGAAGCCCCACATCCATTAGCAGTTATTCCTCATAACCCCCAGCCCCTGACAACCATTAATCTACCTTCTGTCTCTATTAATGTGCCTATTCTGGACATTTCATACAAATGAAGTCATGTAGTATGTGGCCTTTTCACTTAGCATAATGTTTCCAAGATTCATCCATGTTGCAGCACATATCAGTACTTCATTCTATTATATGGCTAAATAATATTCCATTATGTGGATCTGTCATAATTTGTTTATTCATCATCTGATGAACATTTGGATTATTTTCACTTTTTGGCTATTATAAATAATAATATTATGAACATTCATGCACAAGTTTTTGTGTGAACATATTTTTGATTCTCATGATACATGCCTAGAAAGGGTAACTCCACATTTAACTTTCGAGGCCAACTTACCTTTTATAACACTTTAACTCACTCCTCTGCATTCCTCACTGTCAAGATCATCTATGATCAACTCCACTCTCCAACACACATACAGAACCCCATTGTCTACCATTTTAGCTAGTGGCTACTATATTGGACAATACAAATATAAAACACCCCCATCATCAGATAAAGTTCTATTGAACAGTACTGGTCTAGAAGGAGAAGATGATTAGAATGGATGTCACAATGGGCCAGACAATCATCAAGACCCTTATATACATTATAAGTCTTTTTTTTTTTTTTTTCAATACTTTATTTCCAGAGAGAGGGGAAAGGAGAGAGTCAGAGAGAGAGGGAAGAATCAACGTATGGTTGCCTTTCATCTGCTTCCAGCTACGGACCTGGCTGGAGACCTGGGCCTCTAAGGGTCTTTTAATCATCATAACAACTTTATGTATCATTCTCATTTTATTGATAGAAAAATCAAGAATTCTAAGAGATAAATAACTTCCCTCAGGTCACTCAACTGTTAGGTAAAGTCATGATTTAAACCCAAAAAGTCTACCCCTGGCCAGATAACTCAGTTAGTTGGAGCATTGTCCCATGCACCAAAAGGTTGCAGGGTTTGAACCCCAAGCAGGGCACATACTTGAGCTGAGGGTTCTATCCCTGGTTGGGGCACATATGGGAGGCAACCATTCCATGTTTCTCTCTCATATCATCTCATATCTTCCCTTCTCTCCCCTTCACTCCTCTCCCCTCCCCTCCCTTCTTTTCCCTTCCTTTCCCTTCCTCTTCCTCTCTCCCACTTCCTCTCCCCCCCTCACCCCCCGCCGTTTCCCCTCTACTCAGGTAAGGATTTTTTTAATCTTTAAAAAATTAAAAAATAAACCCAAGAAGTCTGATTCCAAAGTCTACCTTCTTTTTTTTTAAGATTTTATTTATTATTTTTAGAGAGAGGACTGGAAGACCAGGAATGCTGGGTACATACATGTTTCCATGTTAAAACCAGTGGCCCTGGGGGAGGACTACTAGGTCATGAGAAAATACTTTAGTTACAATGAAGCCAGGCCTGTCCTCTCACCTTGCCTGATCCTTTGTTATATCAACTGCAGTCATTTTTTAAATTTGAATGCACATCTTGACCTGAGTCAGATCTCCCTGCCCCTTCACTTGTTTTTTGCATTTCCCTGTAATTAGCACTGATTAGCATTGATTGACAAGCTACATGCCTTCAAGTGTACCTCTTTCAATAAAAGATCTTTGGGAACAAAGAACTGGGCCTTTAGCCTAAAGCCACTGTCCAGATCTTCTTTCCCTTACATTAAGAACTGTTTGGAATGGTGTTATTTCATCTGCAGCACCAGGGGATTTTACTGCAGGTTGGGCTCCCTCATACTCATATATCACTGTTAAGAGTATAAAATGGTTCAACCACAATGGAAAACATCAAATTACCATATGGGCCAGCAATTCCACTCCTAGTATATGCCCAAAAGAATTGAAGGCCCTGGACAGGTAGCAGGTAGCTCAGCAGGTTAAAGCATCATCCCAATATGCCAAAGTTGCAGGTTCAATCCCCAGTCAGGGTACATATAAGCAGCAACCAATTAATGTGTAAGTGGAACAACACATTTCTCTCTCTCTCCTTACTTACTCCCTCTATCTAAAACCAGTCTTTTTTTTTTTTTTTTTTTTAAGAATTAAGGACAGGTATTCAAACAGATACATGTACACACTTGTTCATAGCAACATTACTGATGACACCCCAAAAATTGAAACAGCCCAACTGTCCATCAATAGATGAATAAACAAACTGTGATATATGCATACAATGGAATATTATCTACCCATAAAAAGGATCAAAGTACTGAGCTTCATTCTACAAACTACATGCTATGATATGGATGAATCTCCAAAATATTATGCTAAGTGAAAGAAACCAGACACAAAACATATTTTAAGATTCCATTCATAATTAAATAATCAGAATATGTAAATTCAGAGAGACAGAAGACAGATTGGTGGCTGCAATGGGAAGGGGGGAGAAGAAAATGGAAGCAACTGATTAATGGGTAACAAGTTTCCTTTGTGGTGATGAAAATGATTTGGAACTACATAGAAATAGTACATACATATATAACATTATAAATGGACTAAATACATCTTAAGTGTGTATGTGAATGGTTAGTTTTTAAGTATATTTTATTAAGCTATTACAGTTATCCCAATCTTTCCCCTTTTGCCTCCCTCCAACCAGTACCTCCCTTAATTCCAGCAATCCCCCACCTTAATTCATGTCCATGGGTCATACCTGTAAGTTCTTTGGCTTCTCCATTTCCTAAACTATTCTTAACATTCCCATATCTATTTGTTACGTACCAATTATGTTTTTTAACCCCTGTACCTTTTCCCCCATTCTCTCCCTTCCCCCTCCTAGATGATAACCTTACAAATGATCTCCATACCTATGATTCTATTCCTGTTCTGATTGTTTGCTTAGTTTGTTTGTTTGACTGTTTTTTAGATACAGTTGTTGAAAACGGAATTTCTTGCCTTTTTAATGTCAATAGTTTTGACCTTCTTTTTCTTACATAAGTCTCTTTAACATTTCATGTAATAATGACATGGTGATGATGAACTCCTTTAGCTTTACCTTGTCTGGGAAGCATTTTATTTGCCCTTCCATTCCAAATGACAGCTTTGCTGGTTAGAGTTATCCGGGTTTATAGATCTTTGCTTTCATCACTTTGAATACTTCTTGCCAGCCCCTTCTTGCCTGCAAGGTTTCTTTTGAGAAATCAGCTGATAGTCTTTTGGGAACTCCTTTGTAGGTAACTCTCTGCTTTTCTCTTGCTGCTTTTTAAGGTTCTTTCTCTTTAACCTTTGGCATTTTAATTATGATGTGTCTTGATGAAGTCCTCTTTGGGTCCAACTTGTTTGGGACTCTCTGAGCTTCCTGGACTTGTATGTCTATTTCCTATGCCATATTAAGGAAATTTTCTTTCATTATTTTTTAAATAAGCTTTCAATTTCTTGCTCTTCCTCTTCTCTGGCATCACAGACTTGGATATTGGCACATGTGGAGATATCCCAGAAGCTCCTCATTTTTTTGCATTCTTGCTTCTTGTTTCTGTTCTGGTTGAACAGAACAGAAACAAGTTTATTTCTTCATTTTGTTCCAAATCATTGATCTGAATCCTGGCTTCCTTCCTTTCATTGTTAGTTCCCTGTGGATTTTTATTTCACTTTGTGTAACCTTCATTTGTTCTTTTATGTTGTTGCCATTCTCTGTGAGTCCTTTGAGCATCCTGATCATCAGTGTTCTGAACTCTGCATCTGATGGGTTGGCTATCTCCATTTCATTTAGTTCTTTTTCAGGGGTTTTGCTCTGTTCGTTCATTAGGACCATATTTCTTTGTTTCCTAAATTTAGCAGCCTCCCTGTGTTTGTTTCTATGTATTAGATAGAGCTGCTTTAACTCCCTGTAAAAGGCACCAGTAAATTGTGTGGGGTGGAGTCTTAGGTAATTGCCAGGGTGGGGCAACCTGCTCCACCCTGAAGCTTTGTGGCTCTATGCTGAGAACAAGAAGTATGCCTGGCTTCTGGGGGTTTGTTCAGCCCTCTCCCTGTTTCCAGTCAATTCATCTACTCCCTATATGTGACTGGCACCCTTTCAGTTATCCTCCCTGGTGTTGAATCCCAGAGCGTATGACTACGTATGTTTTAAGACTACACAGGCCCTTTAAGTGGAGTTTCCTGAAAATCCAGTAGTTTCTTCCACCACCCCAACCCCCACTGGTTTTTACTGTCTGAAGTTATGTGGATTTATCTTCCTAGTGTTGTACAGTCTGGACTGGGGCTGGGATCACTAGCTCCTAAAGTATCCCTCCTGATTTTTATCCACCACACATGACTGTGGAACCACCCAAGCCCATTCTGCTGCCACCATCGCCTCTCTGCACCACATTACATCACATCTCCTTACCTCTCTACCCCATCTCTGCCCCTCCGAGTCTCCATGCCTCTGCACCTCCTACCCATTTGGATGAATGAGGCATCTTTAAATCTTTGGTTGTTGAGCTGCCATACAGTTCAATTTTCTGACAGTTCGGGGTATTATTTGTTTTGAGATTTAGTTGTAATTCCTTATGTGGTTGCATGAGGAGACGAAGCATTTCTACCTACACCTCCATCTTAACTGGAAGTCACTAAATGATTAATTTTATGTCATGTGAATTTTACCTCAATTAAAAAAAAAAAAAGATAAATAGCCCATGGCACCATATTCTAAAGGAAAACCTCAAAAGCCACTGATGTTTTCCCATCCAGCTGCTCCTTCCTGCCCTTCTAGGAAGTTTATTCTCATATATCTAGCTATCCAAACCTGCCATTTTAGCAATGTTATGTTCCACTGCCCTCATTTTCTAGTCATTTCCTGTGTCAAACTATCTAAAGTCCCCAATGAGAAAGCAAGTTCCCTTTATAGGATCCATGTATTACTAGTTGTGTTTTTCATACAGTACAGAGCAGGTCATAAGTGGAGAAAAGGAGAGAAAGGCTTAATGACCTCTCTTTTTTTTTTTAATATTTTATGCATTATTTTTAAAGAGAAAGGAAGGGATACAGGGAGAGAGGCAGAGGGGGAGAGAGACATCAATGTGTGGTTGCCTATCACCTGCCTCCAGCTACAGACCTGGCTGGAGACCTGGCTTGCAACCTGGTTATGTTGCCCTGGCTGGGAATAAAAACAGCAGCCTTTGGGTTCGCAGGCCGGCTCCTTATCCACTGTGCCATCAGCCAGGGCTTGACCTGCCTTTTTATTTCAGTTTTAATATCACTTTTTATTTAAATATTCTCAACATCTCTTTTCTTTTGACATGTAAGTGACAGAAAACATTATATCTGTTTCAGGTGTATAACATAATGATTTGACATTTGTATACATTGAAAAGTGATAATCACATTAAGTCTATTTACCAAGTCATACAAAGTTACAAAACTGTTTTTTCTTGCGATGAGAGTTTTTTAAGATATACTTTCTGGGCAACTTTCAAGTTTGCCATACAATATTGTTGACCATAGTCATTATGCCGTACATTACATCCCCTTGAGCTTTTTTTACTTTATTTTAATTTTTTAGTTATTGATTTGAGAGAGAGAGACATGAATTTGTTGTTCCATTTATTTAGGCATTCATCGGTTGATTTGTGAATGTGCCCTGACACCTTGGCTCACCGTGACAATGCTCTAACCAACTGAGCTACCTAGCTAGGGCTCCCATTTATTTATTTTATAACTGGAAGTTTATACCTCTTAATCCCCTTCACCCATTTTTCTGAACACACCCCCCCCAACCTGCTTCTTCTCTAACAACACCAATCTGTTATCTGTATCTATGAGATAGATTTTGCCTTGTTTGCCCATTTATTTTGGTTTCTTGAATCCACGTGTAAGTGAAATATAGTATTTGTCTTTGTCTGATTTATTTCACTTAGCATAAAAACCTCAAGGTCCATCCATGTTGTAAATGGCAAGAATTCATTCTTTTTATGGCTGAGTACTATTCCATTGTGTGTGTGTGTGTGTGTGTGTGTGACATCTTTATTCACAGAATGACCTCGCTTGAAGCAGCAGTTTGGAGTGGTGCTATATCTAAGAAGGGAGCTGGAGGCTGGGATGTCAGGGTAACCAAAGATATAATCATCACACAAAGCTCTGAGTCTGATTTATCTTCTTTTGGGGAGGGACAGAGTTTCAAGAAGAGAAGTATTTAACAACAGCTTTGGAGAAATGTTTGGTTCAGCAATAACTGAAATCTCTCAACAAATGGGTTCTTGGCTTTTCAGAAGCAACAATTCTAATGCCAAAGTAATTCAGAAGGACAAGGACTTTACTCCCCAAAGTCTGCCACTGAAGCCATACCCCAGGTGTCCACAAACTGTTTTCATGGCACTCAGGAGTTACTGGAGATGTGGAAACCACAGACTTAGGGCACAGCATTCACATTTAGCCCAATCAGCTAAAAAGCTGCAATGTAGCATATCATCACTGAGGTCTGGAAATCGAGCCACAAGAAGTAACCTGCAATGGTCACAGGTATACCCTCCTCAGCCTTCTCATGCCTTATAGTAATATTAACAACAAAAACTGCAAACAAATACTTCCTTTTATATGGGTCATTATGTGGTCCTTAAATACATCCTTATAATAGTCCCTAAGGCTCACACAAATTAATGATTTACCCAGGGTCATGAGATTTAAAAAGAACAGCAATGCCGGATTTTAAATTCTGGCCTGCCTACTTCCAAAGCTTATGCTTTTGGCACAACACAAAACTGTGCAGTACCATATGTCCTGCCCTGTTTCCTAGATCTCCAAGAGAGAGTACTCTGACCACTCAGAAAAAAACAATGCTTCTCTATTTCAAATTAATTCTAGTAGCTGCAGGGACAGAACTCCTTGCTCGGGCAGTAACAAGCTTGGGCACTGATACCACTGAGAAGAAGTACCTGAAATTGCCATCTGAGCTACTACACCATTTCCCAGGTCACAACCAAACCTCCTGAAAGCCCACAGGATAGATGTTCTGCCTTGATTGGCCCTTAAAGGTAGAAGGGGAAATGCCAACGAGGAACACAATGTGAAATCAAGGCAGACAAAACTCTAAGCCTTAAATCAGTAGACCTAAGACCTAGTCTCAATTCTGCCCCTAATTATTTTTACGACTTTAGGGAGCTGCCTGCCTTCTTTGTCTTTGTTTTCTTGGCTATTATATGGAAATGACAATCCCCTCCCATCCTATCTCACAGGTTTGCTATGGGTATGATGAGCAAAAAGACATGTCTTGTATAGGGGAATGCTTCATAAATTACAAAGCACAAATTAATCTGTGGAGTCATTATGATATGACTACCACCAGCTGGCTGGAGAGATGATTAATGTCCATGAAACAATTAGGAGGTGAAACAGTAGCTAATCAGATACCAAATTATATGGTACAAACTGAGAAGATTATAGCCTGGAAAAGGGAAGTTTCTGGGATGAGAGAGACTGCATAGAAAAGAACAGACAGGATTGAAGAGTGATGGAGAGAAATAGCAGTGGCAACAGTATGTAGCCAGGGAAAAGAGGGGTTAAAAAGCAGGAGGGAAGAACCTAGTATAAAGGAACCATGGACATGGACAACAGGTGGGACTGACTTTGGGGGGAATGGGTGGGTGGGGAGGGGGGCAGAGGGGAGCAAAAAGGGGATGGATGTAAGACAACAACAATAAAATTTAAAAAAAAAAAAAAAAAAAGCAGGAGGGTACCAGTGATTGACCATATGCTGTGTGTGGGGAGGTCAGGGAGATCACAAGGGCTAGCAATCACAAGGGCTGAACAATAACAATTGTTCATAAAATTGTGATCAATACAAATTATTAAATAAATAAAAACTTGAGCCCTGGCTGGTGGCTCAGTGGATAGGCACCAGCCTGCAAATCCAAAGGTCGCTGGTTCAATTCCCTAGCCAGGGTACATAATCAGGTTGCAAGCCAGGTCTCCAGCCAGGTCTCCAGCCAGGTCCGTGGCTGGAGGCAGGTGAAAGGCTACCATACATTGATGTTTCTCTTTCTCTCTTTCTCCCTCCCTTCTCCTCTCTCTGGAAATAATAAAATTAAAAAATCTTTTGAAACAGCCTCAGTGCCCATCGGTGGATGATTGGATCAAAAAACTTTGGTACATTTACACAATGGAATTCTATATGGCAGAAAGAAAGAAGGAACTTGTACCCTTTGCAACAACATGGATGGAACTGGAGAGTATTATGCTTAGTGAAATAAGCCAGTTAGTGAAGGACAGGTATCATATGATCTCACCCATTACGGGACAATAATGAGCAAAACTAACAA
>PVIW01008681.1:8442-58626 GCA_004026585.1 Noctilio leporinus | reverse complement strand
AAACAGAACCAAGTATATGAATACAAGGAATAGGCCTTCAGTGGTCAGGGGGAACGGGGTTGGGGGGAGGGGGAAGGCAAAGGCAAAGAAGGGGAGCAGCTTAGACAAGAACCTAGTATAAAGGAACCATGGACATGGACAACAGGTGGGATTGATTTTGGGGGGAATGGGTGGGTGGGGAGGGGGACAGAGGGGAGCAAAAAGGGGATGGATGTAATACAACAACAATAAAATTTAAAAAAAACAAAAAACTGATTATTTTAAACGAAAAAATAAAAAAAACTAACTTGACCTAATAAGCAAGTTTAGTGAAATAGCTGGGTATAAAGTCAATATCCAAAAATCAAAAGCATGTTTTTATACCAATAATGAAACATCAGAGATAGAAGCTAGAAAACAAATCCCATTTACCATAGCAACAAGAAAAATAAAGTACTTAGGAATAAATTTAATCAAGGAGGTAAAAGATCTGTACTCAGAAAACTACAGAACATTGAAGAAAGAAATAAAAGAAGATACAAATAAATGGAAGCATATACCATGTTCATGGATGAGAAGAATTAACATCATTAAAATGTCCATACTACCCAAGCAATCTATAGATTCAATGAAAGATGCAATCCCAATTAAAATACCAATGACATACTTCACAGAAATAGAAAAAATACTTCAAAATTTATATGGAGCCAAAAATGCCCACGAATAGCCACAGCAATCTTGAGAAAGAAGAACAAGGTAGGAGGAATCACAATACTGGACATCTAACTATACTATAAGGCTACTGTAATCAAAACAGTCTGGTACTGGCATAAGAATAGACATATAGATCAATGGAACAGAAAAGAGAGCCCAGAAATAAACCCAGGACTCTATGGTCAAGTAATATTCAACAAAAGGGGAAGGAACATAAAATGGAGTAAAAACAGTCTCTTCAACAAGTAGTTTTGGGAGAACTGGACAGGGACATGCAAAAAGATAAAACTATACCACCAACTTACACCATACACCATACACCATACACCAGAATAAACTCAAGATGGATAAAGGACTTAAACATAAGCAGTGCCACCATAAGGATCCTGGAGAGGCCCTGGCTGGTAGCACAGTGGATAAGGCACCATCCTGCAAACCCAAAAGTTGCTGGTTTGATTCCCCTGCCAGGGCACATAACCAGGTTACAAGCCAGGTCTCTCTAGCCAGGTCCATAGCTGGAGGCAGGTGAAAGGTAACCATATACTGTTTCTCCCCCTCTCTGCCTCTCCCCCTCCCCCTCTCTAAAAATAATGAATAAAATCTTTTTTTAAAAAAAAGGTCCTGGAGAAAAATATAGGCAGTAAAATTTTAGATATCCTATGCAGAAATACATTTACTGATACTTCACCAAGGGCAAAGGAAATAAAAGAACAAATCAACAAATGGTACTATATCAAACTGAAAAATTTCTGTTCAGCTAAAGAAAACATCAGCAAAATTCAAAGAGAACCAACTGTATGGGAAACATATTTGCCAATGATACCTCAGACAAGGGTTTGATCTTCAAAATATATAAAGAACTAATGCGACAACCCCAGGGAGACAGACAGCCCAATTAAAAATTGGGCAAAGGATCTGAACAGACAACTCACTGAGGGAGACATATAAAGGGCCCAAAGGCATATGAAAGAATGCTTAACATCACTAGCCATCAGAGAGATGCAAATTAAAACCACAATAAGATACCACCTCACCCCTGTCAGAATGGCAATCATCTACAAATCAACAAACAACAAGTGTTGGAGAGGATGTGGGGAAAAGGGAATCCAGGTGCACTGTTGGTGGGAATGCAGGCTGGTGCAGCCACTATGGAAAACAGTATGGAGTTTCCTTCAAAAACTGAAAATGGAACTGCCTTTTGATCCAGCAATTCCACTACTAGGACTATACCCGAAAAACCCTGAAACACCAGTTCATAAGAGCTGATGTACCTCTATGTTCATTGCAGCGCTATTTACAATAGCCAAGTCCTGGAAACAGCCTAAGTGCCCATCAGTGGATGATTGGATCCAAAAACTTTGGTACATTTACACAATGGAATACTACACAGCAGAAAGAAAAAAGGAACTCCTAACCTTTGCAACAAAATGGATAGAACTAGAAAGTATTATGCCTAGTGAAGTAAGCCAGTCAGTGAAAGACAAATACCATATGACCTTACCTATTTCAGGACAACAATGAACAAAACAAACAAATTAGCAAAACAGAACCAGATACATGAATACAATGAATAGATCTCCAATGGACAGAGGGGAGGGAGCAGGGGAAAGAAGGAGGCAAAGAAGGGGATCAGTTTAGTCAAGGAACTAGTATGGAAGAACCATGGACATTGACAACAAGTGGGACTGACTTTGTGGGGAGTGAGTGGGTGGGGAAGGGGACAGAGGGAAGGAAAAAGGGGATGGATGTAATAAAACAACAATAAAAATTAAAATTTAAGAAAAGGATAGTGCTTAATAGGGATTGCAAGCGCCTATGCTGATGAACTAGCCAGTCATCATACTCAACATCACATATATGGACCAGGGGCAGATTTGACCCCAGATCAAAACCTTAATTGGGTCTATCAAACCTGGTCAGGTGAAGGACAAGAGGGAAGAGACTGGCAGTTTCAGGTGATAAACTGTCTCAATTAGGGATGAAAAAATGCACTATTAAGTCTTTAATTATGATAAAGTAAGTGAGGTTACTCAGGGAAAGGATGAAAACCCTGCCCTATTTCAGGGCGATTAAAAGCAGCTTTATAAAAATACACAAGCATCCACCCTGAGTCCCCAGACAGCCTGGCACTTCTGAGGATTTATTTGATCCAACAAGCAGCCCCAGACATCAGAAGAAAATTATAAAAACTACTCTTGGGACCCCAGGCTCCCACTGAGCAACTGGTAGTGACAGCCTTCAGTGTTTTTAATGACCAAGCGGGGATAGAGGAAGAACAAAGGCCCATCTGGCCAGACAAAAGGCTCACTTGGTTAGCCACAGCTTTAGGTTCTATGCTGCCTTAGGGCCACCCAGCCCCAGGCTTCAACAAACACCTAGGAAAGGAGACTATTGCTGAGGATGCAAGGACACTTGAAGGAGTGCCTATGACTGGCACGACTGCCTCCAGGACCTTTGCCCCGCTACAAGAGGGAAGGTCATTGGAAGGATCAGAGTCCTAGGCTCGAAAGGGAAGCTAGTGCCTCCCAACCAATGATGGTCGAAACCTCCAAGGATCGACAATGCCTGAGGCCTCCCTGCCCTCACCATCCATCGAACCATCATGCCAGAGGAGCCTTGGGTGACCCTTGACATGACAGGTCAGCCTGCTAAAATTTTTTAAAGATTTTACTTATTATTTCCAGAGAGAGGTGAAGAGGAGGAGGCAAAGAGAGACATCAGTGTAAGGTTGCCTTTCACCTGCCTCCAGCTATGGACCTGGCTGGAGACCTAGCTTGCAACCTGGTTATGTGCCCTGGCTGGGAATCAAACCAGTGACCTTTGGGTTCGCAGGCTGGCACCTTATCCACTGAGCCACCCGCCAGGGCAGCCTGCTACATTTTTATTAGTCATGGGGGCTGCTTATGTTGGTCTGCGCGCTCACCAGGGCTTTCTTTTCCCTGAGCCTGTTTGACCACTGGGTAAATGGGCGCCCTCAGTCCCTGCTGCTCCCTCAGGAATCTCACTTTTAGTCCTGTCTTTCTTCTGGTCCCAGAGAGCTCCATTCCCTTATTAGGAAGGGACAGCTTGTCCAGCCTAGGAACTACCATAACCTTAGGAACATTAGTCCTCACTAAGAGCCTAAATAGGCCTAAGAGCCAATTTACCTTCTCACCCTGAACCAGAAATTAATACTATTTCAGGATCTGTCCTCAACCAAGTCAACCCTGAGGTACGGGAAACTGAAATACCAGGCAGGAAAATAATGTACCCCCTGTCAGGATATCCATAAGACCAGGCATACCCTACCTTAACAAGAGACAGGAGCATCTCAAACCTGAGGCCATTAGAAGCACCAAACCTCTCACTGAAAGATATTTAAAGCATGGGCTTTTCAGGCCCCACCAGTCCCCGTGCAATGCCCCTATTCTTCCAGTACAAAAGCCAAATGGAGAACACTGGTTTGTGCAAGACCAAAGAGCAGTAAGTGAAGGTGCAATTCCAGGACTTCCTACAGTTCCAAACCCCTCCACTATCTTAACTCAAATCCCAAAAGAAGCCAACCGTATTACTGTATTAGATTTAAAGGATGCCTTCTTCTATATGCCCTTCATTCTGGCTCCCAGTACCTATTCGCATTTGAATGGACTAACTCCAAACCAGGGAGACTTGCCAATATACATGGACTGTGATTCCTCAGGGCTTCGGGGATAGTTTCCATTGCTTTGGAAATGTTCTAGCGCAGGAACTGAGGGAACACCAATTGACAAACGGGACTCTTCTACAATATGTTGATGATTTAGTCATTTCTAACACTAACCAAGAGGACTCAAATAAAAATGTCATTCTGGTATTAAACCTCCTCAAAGATAGAGGAGAGAGTCTCTGTCAAAAAAAAAAAAAAAAAGGCCAAATAACCTCCTGACAGGTCCATAATCTGGGGTACCTACTCACCCCAGCAGCCAGAACTCTGTCACCTGAAAGGAAATAGGCCATCGTGGCCCTCAGTCTCACAAAATAAGTGACAGCTTTGAGGCTTTTAAAAATAGCTGCCTTCTGCCACCTAAGGATACCAGTTTTTGGGTTAAGTGCTAAACCTCTATCTGAGGCTCTGAAGGGGGACAACAGAGAATCTATAGACTAACCTCTGAATGCCACCATGCCTTCAAGAAATTAAAAGCCAATCTAAGAAGTACACCTGCTTTAGGATTGCCAAATTTAGAAAAACCTTTCACCTTGTATATAGCAGAGAAACAAGGAATAACACTTGGAGTCCTCACCCAAGAACTGGGACCAACTGCAAGGCTAGTAACTTGCTTTTCAAAACAACTAGATCCTGTAGTAATCGGAAACACACTGTTTATGAGCCATTGCAGCCACTACTCTCCTAGTAAAAGAGGCCAGTAAGTTTACTCTAGGCAGCCACTAGCAGTACAAACATCCCATCCCCATCAAGTACAAGCTCTGTTAGAAATAAAGGGATATCAATGCCTCACAGGGGGAAGGCTAAGTAAGTAGTGGGCTCTCCTCCTAGCCTCTCCCAAGTTAACCCTAAAGTTTTACCAAACTCTTAATCCTGCTACTCTCCTACCAACAAACAGAGAAACCTAAATCACATACCATTGCATAGAAATTCTTGAACAAGTATGTTTTAGCAGGCCCAATCTCAAAGATAATAAACATTTGCCCAACCCTGAAACAGGGTGGTTTACAAATGATAGCAGTTTTATGCAGAATGGCATCAGAAAGGTGGAATATGCCATTGTCAGACTTCAGGAAATGATAGAGGCAAAACCCTGAACTTCTAGCACTCACTAGGACCTTACAATTAGGGAAAACCTCCAGGTTAATATCTATACTGACTCAAAGTATAGGTTTCTAATATTAACATGCCCATGCTGCTATTTGGAGGGAAAGAGGACTTTTAACAGCTAAAAATACCCCACAAAACACCATAAAGAAACTTTCAGACTCCTGGTAGCTGTCACACTCCCCAAGGAGGTAGCAGTAATACACTGCCCAGGCCACCAGAAGGGGACCCAGACAGAGTTAAAGACAGTACACTGGCAGATCCAGCCACTAAGACAGCAGCCCAGGCTTTACTAGCCAACCTTGGAGGCAGCTCTGTTCCCCAACCTCCCTCAGCCCCCAGGAGGCCCCTCTACATCACAGAGGAGGTCTCTTGGGCCCTAAAGAATGGGTTCTCTGGATCTTGCAGCTGGATATCAAGAGATAATAAACTTATTGTTACTGAAAAACAGTTGGGGTGCCACTGCCTGCTGCTACCCTCTAGGAAAAATTCCAGAGTCTAAACTCTAACATCCGGGTTCTCTTATCATTTCCCCTCTTAGTTTCTACAGCGTTAGTTTACAAACTTAAACAACATAATACAAAAAAGCTACACAATTCTGGAAGAATGGCAGGCTTCTGCCTCAGAGCCTGTCCTCTCTAGACACCCAAAGAATAAACCTGCCACCCTCTGCCAGGCCAGCCCTATCCTAGGCTGTGACTAGACTTCCTTCCCACCCAAAATACCATCCACTGGAAAATGCAGGCAGCTGTGGCACAGTGCCCCCAGGGAACCTCAAGAAAGAAGAGCCTCAGAGCTAGAGCCGGAGCCTGAAGGAGAGCTCAGAGCCAGAAAAAGCTAGTGAGCTGAAGAGTCAGCCCTCTTTTTATTTCCATTGGCTCTAGAGGCATCAGCTTCTCAGCCAATCCTGGCCTAGACTGCTTTCCATTGCCTTGACAAGCTCCTCCTATGGTCCCTCTTGTCCCCAGTGACCCTAATCAGATCTCTCTGTGTCATTATTACCTCAAAAATTAAAATGGAAATACAACAAAGTGCTCCATGATGACACTCACTTGGGAAGGGATACACTTGCAACCCTCATTTCTCAATTGTTTATAGTACAGAAAGTTGATGAAACTATAAAGATTTCAAAAATAACCCCCAAAGTCACCTTCCCCCTCCTTGCCTCTTAACCCAATAGAATTCAGTGGCACATACACTAGGGAGGAGCGTTTGATGGAGTTTACTCAGATTCCCTCTAGGGCTGGTTGTAGACGCTTTCACGGATGGATTGAGACCTTTTCTACAAGAATAGAAAAAGTTACTGAAGCGGCCAAGTACCTACTAAAAGAAATCTTGCCTAGGTTTGAACTCAAGAAACTTATAGGGTGACAATTATTTTGTAGCCAAAATTACACAACAGCTGGCTCAAGCTCTAGGGATCGACTGTCACTTGAAATTGTCATGGGACCTCAATCTTTGGGTAAGGTAGAAAAAGCTAATCAAAACCTAAAAAGAATTCTAGCCAAAGTATGCTAAGAAGCCTCAGAGCCCTGGGTGTCTGTTAGGTCTTGCCATGTGGCAGAGCAAAGCTACAGGTTCTAAGTTCCGGAAGACAGCCTCTGGGTTGGTGGCGAAGAAAAACCTATGCGGACCCTTCAGGAGGTTTGGCATGCTGTAGAAGCAGCAGCAGGCTAAGGACAGAAAGGCTGGGCAGCTCGTGGGGGTGTTGCTGGGCCCACACAAGGCTTTCCACCCCCAGACGGCAGCAGCCTAGCTTACAGCAGAGGCATTTTATGTACCTTGGAACAAAGAAGCAGCTTTCCCAGAGGCCACATCTGCCTATTCAGAGTTGCTATACTGCTTGCCCTTGAGTCCCCATGGGAACGAGATTAGCGCCAAGGCCGCTAGTTGGCAGACTCCAGCGGAAGGCCAGCCACATACAGAGAAAGAAAAACGGGACCAGCCCCACCACTCCTGTCCTGTCAGTCCCTCTATCGCCATAGGTCTCATGAGAACAAGAGCTGCACCTGAATGGAAGTTACAAGTGAGCCCCTTTGCACTCATCTGTGGAAGCCCTTTTCTCAAATCTGACCTGCTAATAGATGAGGAAACCCTCCCTGTCCTCCAGCAATGTCCCCCACTTAGTTCATCATGTCTTATACCATTTATCTAGAACAAGTTCAGAAGACATTATAGAAATACGAAAACAAAACTCTACTGGCCTCAGATAAAGACTACCAACACAAACAAGTTAAAACAGAAGACATGGTCTACTAAAAACTTGGAAGGACAGATGTCCCAAATCCCAGCTACAACGCAGATGGAAGGGCCTACATAAGGTCCTGCTAAGCACCCCAACTTCAGTAAATCTCACTGGAATAACCAGCAAGTTGGGTCTACTTATCTTGAATGAAACCCATTTCTTATGTGTCCTCCCAGGAACCACAACCTGAGGTTAACTCCTGTGCAGACACTGAGGACCTCAAATTTCCTTTCAAGAAACAAAAACTCAGCCCCAGTTGGTGTGGCTCAGTGGATTGAGCAATGGGCTTGCGAACCCAAAGGTCACTGGTTTGATTCCCAGCCAGGGCACATAACCAGGTTGCAAGCCAGGTCTCCAGCAGGTCCTTAGCTGGAGGCAGGTGAAAGGCAACCATATATTGATGTTTCTCTCCCTTTCTTCCTCCCTCTCCCTCTCTCTAAAAATAATGAATATAATCCTTAAAAAAAAAAAAAACAAAAAAAAACAGCCCTGGCTGGTGGCACGGTGGATGGGGCGCTGGCCTTCAAACCCAAAGGTCGATGGTTCAATTCCCATCCAGGGCATGTGACCAGGTTGCAAGCCAGGTCTCCAGCCAGGTCCGTGGCTGGGGGCAGGTGAAAGGCAACCATGCACTGGTGTTTCTCTCCCTCTCTGCCTCTCTC
This sequence comes from Noctilio leporinus, assembly GCA_004026585.1. Lineage (NCBI taxonomy): Eukaryota > Metazoa > Chordata > Mammalia > Chiroptera > Noctilionidae > Noctilio > Noctilio leporinus. The sequence goes on along the minus strand of PVIW01008681.1, from coordinate 50,237 downwards.
CCTTCCTCTCTCCCTGGAATTAATAAATAAAATCTTTAAAAACAACAACAACAACAACACAGGAAAAGAAATAAAAACTCCATCATGGGTAAGTAACATGGTGGATAGGCTTCAGTATAATTGTCTTTCTCATATTTCTGACACTCTTTCTACTAGCTATCAATACATCCAGCTTCCTCTCCCAGGAAAAGAATTGTCTGTACTTGCTGGATTTAAATCTTATTGGATAAGATCCCAAATCCTTTACTTCATTCAAATTATTCAAATTATAACCAGTAATGTATACATATTTCTTGTTTCCCTGACCCTATTGTACCCAGGGTCCCTACCAGGAGAATGGGAGATAAGTACACTAATAAACTTTTCCTTTTAAAAAACATCCTCACCCAAGGATATGTTTATTAGTTTTGGAGAGTGAGGAGGGGAGAGTGAAAGAGAGAAACATCCATGTGAGAGAGGAACATCTCTCAGTTGCCTTCTGTATACCCCAACTGGGTATTAAACCTGCAATCTAGGTATATGCCCTGTTGGGGAACCAAACCTGTAACCTTTTGGTTTATAGAAAAACATAACAACCAACTTAGCCACCCACCAGGACAAATTTTTCTAATATTACTACTGGAAATGACCCTTCCAATTGCTAGATCTGCCATAGAAAACCAATCATAACCACCCTCCCAATTCAGTTTCAAACTATAGTCCTCAGCTTGAATCAGATTTTATTATCAAGGTCCCTCAAAGGATTAAAAAGGCCAGGCCCTTTTTAGTGAATGTCCCTAATGTCCTTCTAGTTCCTGGTGGTTTTTCTTGCACCAATCTCAGTTACTCAGATTAGTAACTGGTCAGTACCGATACTCTTATGCAAGACCCTTAAGAACACTTTTGTCTTTGTGCTACATCCAATTACTGTATCAATAAGCCTGAAATATTTGTAGATAATTCTATCCCATCTTGATATATCTAAAGACTATCTGGCAATGTTTCCTGCACCCCTAACCAGAGAAACTGATGTCCTCTAGGCCACAAGGGCATCTGGGATACTAATTCTCAAAATGACCTCCAGAACACCTGCAGCTACTGGCAAAGAAAAACTGATGTCAATTGGAAGCTCCTTTACCAGATCTTCACAGCACATAGAGCCCCCTCAGGGCCAAGGGGCCACCTCCCAAAAAGAGGACCCCTCTCTCCTGACTGCAGGTCCAGTCATATGGGCCTGGTTTTCAGCAACATATCTCCAGCTGGCAGGCACCCCTTCTGGATATCTCTTTGTGGACACCCCAAAAATGGTTTACCTTATGATGGCAGGCCTTATACCAAGTTCCACCTGCTGTTACCTAGCCTTTCCATGTGTTGACAATACACAATTTCAATGCCAGTGCACCTTAGGTTTTCTTAGTCCCTGAGGGATTTCTGTTGCTGTTTATAATGCCTCCCACCCTCAAAATGAAAAGGCCATCTGTCTCATTAGAGCTGGCATAGGGTAGGATTCACCTATTATGCAGCCACCTTAAGAAGGAAAAGGGTCTAGTCAAGGAACAAGTATAAAGGACCCATGGACATGGGGGGGCAGGCAGGGGAGAGCAATAAGGGAAAAACTGGGACAACTGTAATTGAACAATAATAAAATAAGATAATATATATTTTTTTAAAAGAAATTCAACATAGTGTATGGCTGCTCTAGCAAAAAGTACTGGCGATGTTCTTAAAAACTTACTAAGGTCTTTAGATTATCTTGCTTATGTGCTAAATGACTGATTAGCTCTTGATTACCTACACAGTCATCAATGAAACCTACTGAATTTCACTAATTCTTCAGGTCAAGTGGAAGAGGACGTCAGAAAAATCTAGAACCAGGTCACCGGACTTCATAACTTTGGAAAGGGAAACCCCCCTGCCAGCTCATCCTGGGGTGCAGTAAAGTCTGTTCTTTCCTCCATTATCTGGTTTTTGCCCCTTCTTGGAACTTTAGTAGCTATAGTTCTCCTCAACATCAATGTGTGGTCACCTCTTGTGCACCCCCCAACTGGGGACTTGGCCCACAACCCAGGCATGTGCCCTGACTGGGAATTGAACCAGCAGCCCTTTGGTTTGCAGGCCAGCACTTAATCCACTGAGCCACACTAGCCAGGGCTCACTTCCTTTTGAAGTATATTTTATTGATTATGCTATTACAGTTGTCCTAATTTCTCCCTTTGCCCCCCTCCACCCGGTACCCTCCTTTCCTCCAGCAATGCCACCCCCTCTTAATTCATGTCTATGGGTCATGTATGTAAGTTTTTTGCCTTCTCCATTTCCTATTCTATTCTTATTCTATCCCTGTCTATTTTGTACCTATCAATTATGCTTCTTAATCCCTGTACCTTTTCCCCCATTCTTCCCCTTGCCCCTCCCCACAGATAACCCTCCATATGGTCTCCATATCTATGATTCTGCTCTCATTCTAGTTGTTTGCTTAATTTGTTTTTGTTTTTATTTTTAAGATTCAGTTGTTGATAGTTGTAAGTTTGTTGTCATTTTATTGTTCAGAATTTTAATCTTCTTTTTCTTAAATAAGTCCCTTTAACATTTCATAAAATAAGGGCTTGGTGATGATAAACTCCTTTAGCTTTTCCTTGTCTGGGAAGCACTTTATCTGCCCTTCCATTCTAAAAGATAGTTTTGCTGGGTAGAGCATCTTGGTTGTAGGTCCTTGCTTTTCATCCCTCTGAATACCTCTTGCCAGTCCCTTCCTGCCGGCAGAGATTCTTTTGAGAAATCAGCTGATAGTCTTATGGGAACTCCTTTGTATGTAACTCTTCTTTTCTCTTGCTGCTTTTAAGATTTTCTCTTTATCTTTAATCTTTTAACTATAGTGTGTCTTGGTGTGGTCCTCTTTGGGGCCAACTTGTTGGGGACTCTGTGCTTCCTGAACTTGTGTCTATTTTATTTGCCAAATTAGGGACGTTTCCTTTCATTATTTTTTCACATAAATTTTCAATTTCTTGCTCCTCCTCATCTCCTTCTGGCACCCCTATGATTCAGATGTTTGCACTTTTGGAAATGTCCCAGAGTCTTATTATTCTCTCCTCGTTTATTTGAATTATTTCTTCATTCTGTACCGGTTGACTGTTTATTTCTTCCTTATGTTCCAATTCATTGATTTGATCCCCGGCTTTCTTCCCTTCACTATTGGTTCCCTGTGGATTTTTCTCTATTTCATTTAGTGTAGCCTACACTTCTTCCTTAAAGGTTTTGCTATACTAGTGAGTTGTCAGAGCATCCTTATCACGTGTTTTGAACCCGGCATCTGATAGGTTGGCTATCTCTATTTTGTTTACTTATTTTTCAGGGGTTTTGTTCTGTTCTTTCATTTGGGCAATATTTCTTTGCCTCCTCAATTTAGCAGCCTTCTGTGTTTAATTCTATGTATTAGGTAGAGCTTCTTTGACTCCCTGTCTGGGTACACCTGTTATGTTGTAAGGAGCAGAGCCTTAGGTATTCCTCAGTGCAGGGTGATCTATTTCATCACTTTGTAGCACTGTATGTGAAGGAGGAGTCAGAAAGGAAACAATGCTGCTTTCTCAGCACTCTCCCCTTTTCCAGTCACTTCCCTCATGTTGCTGGCACCCATCTAGCTGCTGTCTTGGCGGTGGTTCCCAGAGTGGGTGAGCATTCATATGTTATAGGACCATGGGGGCCATTTAAATGGATTCTCTTGAGAGATGGGCAGTTTCTTCTGCCACCCCAACCTCCACTGTTTTCACAGTCAGAAGCTATGAGGCTGTATTTCCCCAGCACTGGAACCCTGGGCTGTGCAATCTAGCTTGGGGCTGGGACTGCTCCCCATGTGTCCCTCCCAGCTTTTATTTACCATACCTAAGTGTGGAACCACCTGTTCCACTAGCCACTACCACTGCCTTGTTACCACCACCTCGCAGCTGCCACACAGTGTCCTCTCTGCCCTGGGTCCCTATCTCTGCTCCTCCTACCAGTCTGGAGGAATACTTCTTTAAATCTTTGGTCGTTGAACTTCCATACAGTTAGTTTTTCTGACAGTTCTGGCTAGGTTTTGTTCTGAGATTAGTTGTGGTCCTTCTTATGGTTGTGAGAGGAGGCAAAGCATGTCTACCTACACCTCCATCTTGGCTGGAAGTTCCACTTTCTTTAGCCTAAGGTTTAGTAAACTTACTCTCACTTTCACCTGTCTCAAGTCTTGAATTTTTCAAGTTAAGAACCTGCTCATCCAAGAGTATACCACAGCAGGACTCACCTTGGCTTAGACCCATTCCAGTGACAACTACAATTGTATGAATTTATTTAACTAATACACCAAGGTAGAATTAAATTGTTTATCTGAATTATATTCAAAGTTAATAATTCTAAAGGCATATTTAATTTAATTAAACTGACAAACTAGACTTTATTTACTGAAGGTTATCTGATCATGTGAGTTTGAAAACATGTTTTGGTTGGTCTCTACTATATTTCTGAAAGTTTGGATCTTTAACCCAATTGGATAAAGCTCTTTTACCACTTAATTTTGACCATACCATAATTGGTCCAGACATAGACCACAATTTGACCAGAAATAGAAAAATATCACACATTAATACAGACTTCTGGTCAAGATGGAAACATAGGTAAACACAGCTTACCTCCTTGCACAACTATATCAAAATTACAACTAAATCATAGAACAACCATCACTCAGAGCCATCCAAAATTGAGTTGAAGTCTGACAACTATAGGATTAAAGAAACCATATTCATCCAAAGGACAGAGATGCAGAAAGAGCTGGTTCTATACCCATGTGCGGTGGATAAAAATTGGAGAGGATATCTTGGGATCGAGGAGTCCCAGTCCCATACAGGCCCCTCAGCCCCAGGTTCCAGTGCCAGGAAGATAAATCCCCATAACTTCTAGCTCCAAAAACCAGTGAGGATTGAGTCAGTGGAAGAAACTTCTAGAATCCCAAGCAGTTCCTCTTAAAGAACCCATACATGGATTACCTACTCAGACTCACTCCCTTCGAGCTCCAGCACTGGAGTATCAACTTGAAAGGCACCAGTGGCATACAGAGAGGAAATGAAGGGCCTGGCATTAAAGATGAGACCTAAGGGACAGATTTCCCCCAGATAAAAAGGCCAATATCTTTTTTCTGAATCCTCCCTCCACAGAGCCACAGAGCTGCCAGGCCAGATCCATATTTGAGACATCCTTAACCTGGCTAACACTATGTGTCCTGCCCTGGAGATGCCCTGAAACTCTGTTCCACCCTAGTTACTTATGGGCCTAGCCAAGCTGTTAACAGAGACTTTTCCATATGAATGGCTGATCTTGGCTCATGCTTCCTAAATCCTGTCAATAATCAACAGCTGTCCTCATCGAGTCTTCAGCCCCTGTACCTCTTGCTAAGTGGACCTAAGCACAGCACTAACGGCAGCCAGCCTAGAGTCACAGCTTGGCTTCACCTAGGAATCTCTAAGCCTAACATAAGAGCAATCATGCATCATGGCCCACAAAAAAACTCTGCACAATATGTGATACATGAGTGGGTGTGTTGTCATGATGAAGCTGCCAATCATCAGTTGCCCATAGCTACGGCCTTCTGAATCATCCGAATACTTTCCATGGAGGAATTTTCAGGCTTAACACAAAATTTAATGCAAATTCATTGCTCTTCTTACTCAGTCATTTTTAATGCAATGGCCACACAATACGCAATGGCATCTACCGCCCCCACTGACTAGTACAGTGAAGTTGTCATTGTTCACACATGCGCATTCCAGTCTACTTTCCTTGACTGCCAGGTTACAGTGATGTCTCACAAACTGTTCTCATTATGTTAACAATGGTTGGACTTTTATGAACAGACCTCATATATAGGGACTCACACACATATAGAGATACTAATACTTGAGAAGATATATAATTTGTCACTTCCCTAAATTTCAACCAACTTTTGTCCCTTTTGTTGTTAGTCTTTTGATAAGAGTTACCCCTCTGAAGTTTGTGTTACATTTATTGTACATCTCAAAAGCATAGGAAAAATGAAATTTCCTTCAAGAAGGATGTCAGTTTCTCAAGGTCCAAGATACATAGGGATGGTTTTGGGATTGGTAAAAAGGATTGGTGGACTTTGAATACTTTATGGGGCCATCCCTCTAGTTTTTAGGACTAGGTTTATAAAAGAAAGAAGGTTGTTTTCAATACCTTAAAGAATTGAACTTCCACCTAGATATCAAAGGACTGACATACCTATCCACTTACATTGAATGTTTTTTTTTTTTTCCTGTTTGTGCATTTAACTTAGGGAGAGGCCTAAACAATCTTATTGGGCTTTGAATATCAACTTCCAATTTGGTCAAATTTCTGATCACAAACCTTTTTGAAGCTTCATATTAACTTAAAATAGGTGTCCCATTCTATTTGTTGATTTAGGAGCCTTTGCTCTTACGTTCACTTCTTTTTTTCTTTTTTTTTTTAAGATTTCATTTATTATTTTTAGAGAGGGGGAAGAGAGAGAGGCAGAGAGGGAGAGACATCAATGTATGGTTGCCTTTCATCTACCTCCAGCTGGGGACCTAGCTGGAGACCTGACTTTCAACCTGGTTATGTGCCCTGGCTGGGAATCAAACCAGCGACCTTTGGGTTAGCCACTGTGCCACCAGTCAGGGCTAAGTGCACTTCTTAAATGAATTTATCTATTTGAAATGTTCTTCATAATGGTCATTGTAATTCTAGGTTGCTTTTAGGAAAAATTTGCCATTTTGCTAGGTATATGCAGCTTTCAGGACTATAGCTGCAGATCTATATATAAAGGATCCCATTTCTTTCAGCTAGGTCTTTGAATTTCTCGAAGTCACACTAATATGCTCTGGAGAGGGGAAAGGGCTGAACCTGTCAGCTCCAAAGAATGGGAACCAGGATTGATTCCAAACAAATGGAGAACTGCAGCTGCTGCCAGAAGTCCCCACCATAGAATTTAGGGATCTGTGGGGAAAAATTGAAGGGCCCAGGGTTTGTTTGTTTGTTTGTTTGTTTTTGGCAGGGGGGGTGCTTCTGAGATGCCCACTTAACAATAGCCTTTACTACACAAAACAAAACAAACATGTGTGCCTATTTTATCAGCAATAACCAAGAGATGTTACTGCATCCTGGGTACAGGAAGGCCCTGTGCGCACCACCACCAATTTCTGTAAAATCTTGGGTGAGGAAAAGATTAGACCAGCAAACCCCAAGGATGGGGGACTGCGAATGGCTTTCAAGCAGAAAGCAGAACTTCAGCTAAATCATCAGTATTTCCCAGCATTGAGTCCAGAGACAGGAATAAAGGCTGTGGTTTTCCACCCATGGAATTGTAGACCCAACCTGTATTCCAACTGCATTCCATTCCAACATGTCAAATCAGAAGGCTAAGAGCTATAGTTTCCAGGCTCCCTTGCAGCTAGGGTTCCAGATGTAATTTAGGGTCACTAGTTTAGATGCACCTACATAGGACCTGAATTTGGAGCTGAACTATATGTGGAAAGAGGATGTGGGGCACCCATTTTTCAGGTGTGGATACTAACAGATAGATGCAGCAACTGTAGCAGCAACTTTCCAATTCAGCAGGATGTTTCCTGACTAGTTGATTTTCTTACTGAAGCAGATGTGGTGTATTTCTGGAACCAAAGGCTGGCGGAAGCTTTCAGACACTGTAGCTTCCAGACTCTGCAGCTTCCTGATTATAGGAAAGGCAACAGAACAGCTACGCTGGGAGCCCTGTTTTGTATCAAGGTTTCAGGAATTGCTCCTGAAGCTCAACCTAGAGACTATTTTGCCAGTCCTTGACAACTGTAAACTAATTTCAGTAATAAATCCCTTTCTGCGAACAGGGATTCACAGAGCAGTCTTCTCACTCCAACGGAATCCTGGTTGGTGCAGGGAGTCATGACTTCAGATAGAGTGCACTCCTTCTTGTGGACTCTTAGCTGGGGGCAGTGGGAAATGCTACAGAGGTCCAGCAAACAGGCACTTTGGAGAGCCCTAGACTTATACGGTTCTGATCTTTAGGAGGTCTTTGAGGAAGCATCTTCCCATTGGCAGCAGCTGTGAGAAAGTCCCTGCCTGGAGGAGGAAGCTGAGAGGGCTGTGGCAGCAGGAGGGACCCCTGGACCAAGGGGGAGAACAGAGAAAGGACTGAGCTCTGCTGGACAGTGTTGGAAGGACTCTTAGCTGCAGATGGAAGAATCCCATGATTCTTGTATAAATAGAAAGAATTTATCGAGGGGCACAGATAGCTCACAAAAGCACTGGAAGATCCAAATAAGCAGTCTAGCTGAGCTTCCCAGAACAACTCCTAGCACCATACTCCAGAACCGGACTGCCAATTGGATCAAGAAACTGCCATCAAATGACTGATGTCATGACCTACTCCAGTCAAGTGGACAACTCCTGCCCCTCTTCCTACCCCTCATGAAACAGTTTGAAATCAAAGGGTTTTTTAAAAAAATATTTTATTTATTTTTTGAGAGAGAGAAAGAGAGGGAGAGAAACAACAATGTGTAGTTACTTCTCATGCACCCCGAGCTGGGAACCTGGCCAGCAGCCCAGGCATGTGTCCTGCCTGGGAATCAAACCCTTTGGTTCATAGGCCAGCACTCAATCCACTAAGCCATGCCAGCCAGGGCTGAAATCACAGTCTTATCAAATGGCAGGATCCTGATCATAGCTGGAACCCAAAGGAGTCTGGGAAATGTAGTCTGCAGGTTTTTAGCCTCCCAATGCAGAAAGAGAGCACAGTAGAGTGGATATTGGGATAGAACAAGCCAGTCTATAATGTCCCCCACATATCCCTTCCAATGCCTCTTCAACCCTTGTCTGTTCTGTGGGGGCTTGTGAGTAGGATCAGGGTTGCAGGTTCTCAGCTCCTCGGTGGGATTTGAGCATGGCTCTGTGAAAGGTGATTATGTGATAAGGGCCATAAGGACTGAATGTATCGGCCCAACTCCATAGTTACCACCTCATAGTCATTGCCAAGTAGTTTAAGCAGAAAAACAATATATTATGGGAATAAGTGGTAAGTCAGAATCATTGGGTGGCAGGGGGTAGGGAGGAAGCCAAGATTGATAGCTATCCATTAAGTAACATTGTCCAAAATTATACTGCAAAACAGAGACCCCTCTGCCATCACAGCATCCCATCTCACCATATCTCTGAGTATATGACACTAAAACTTCTGTCACCATGGACTCTGGGAAACAGCTTTGCCAAAAGCCATCATGATCTCAACAGATTGCTCAAGTTCCTGCCTCTTGGGTTGTAGCTTCTGTTAAAGGTAGAAAGTGGGCCACAGGACTGTGCCCTGGCTGCAAGGGAGTCTAGGAAAGCAAGTGTCAGTATTCCATTATGGGAGACAGAGTGGGGGGGCGGTGCCCCCAACTTCTTAGTGTCTGAGTAACCAAAGAGAATGACAAACCACCCCCAAACCCCTAAAGCCGAGACCAAATGGGGGTTAAACTAAGAAACGTGGCCACTGGAGTGGGGGTGGGGCCTGCTGCAGTTGTCATACTAAGGCCCACGGGCCTCCTGGATACTCCTGTGTCGCTCTAGGCTGGCCTGAGGCCTCCTCCATCTTCCCAACCCTTGCTGCTCCCTGATGCCAGCATGCTGCCTGGCACATCATGGGCGTTGGCTAAATGTTGTGAGTTGAGCTGAATTCTGCATAGTTAATCTCCCTGGTTCCCGTCAACACAACGTGGGCATTTGCCTGGCAGTGGGGCCCAGCCTGTTTTCCATCCAGACACTATGTAGAGTGTGAATAGAGCTCGCATTTGCAAGCTTCCCACTAACTGTGACCAGGACTTTAAAGATGAGATGATTCTTTAAGAAGAGAGGAGGGAGAATTAATGACACAGTACAAACAGCAGTTGATATTATCAGGTACAGTAGCATGACCACATGCACAACTGGAATTAGAAAGCCTCCTCCATCAACTCAGCCCTGGACCAGGTGCTTATCCACCCTGTGCCTTGGTTTCCTTCCCCATACAACATGGATAACACAGCAGTGTGTCAGGTTTGCATTAGTGAGTGAAGAAAAGCCCTTAGAACGGCCTGGCACTGAGAGGACGGAGGACAGTGCTAAGTGTATGGAATCTTTAAACCTCACACAAGTCTGTGGGGTAAATCCCATCATTAGCATCGCTCCTGAGTTGCCTGAGGTCATACAGCCAATTAGTGACAGACACCAGGTGTAGGGGTATGAGCCAAGGTTTGTTGATTCCAGAGACTCTTATCTTGAAGCCCAATAGAGAGGGCACAATCTCTAGCTTAAGCCTTGCTCCTCCTGCCCAAGCATTGGTACCAAGATGCCTACAACATGGCTCACACACATGTCTGGCACTTTGCAAGGGCCTGGTGGTCACAGGAAGTGTACCACAGGAGGCAGCTACAATTGGCCATTTATAATTGGCGGTAAGCAATGAGGCAGAGGTGGTTCAGGGTCCTTCTGAAGCTGACTAGAAGATGCTTAGCCCAGCCTGGGTACCCAGGATGGCTTTCTGAAGGCGAAGACACTGGGCTGAGCTTTAGTTTAAATTTACTTTATCAGGATTTAACTCATAAATGATTAAATGCACCTATTTTGAGTCAATAGTTCAATGAATTTTGACAAAAATACCTACCTGTGCAACCACTAGCCCCAGTCAAGATATAGCATGTTTCCATCACCCCAGGAAGTTCCCTCTTGTCCTTTTTCAGCCAATGTCTCTCAAACTCCAACCGAGGTAACCACTATGGTTGAACTTCAAAAGATGAGTAAAAGGGAGAAAAAGGTGAATAAAATCTAGCTAAGAATGGGAGATGGCAAAAGCACAGGGAAGTATAATGTCATTGTGATTTCAGGAAGCTGTGAGCAGTCCCTTACTATTAGAGTTGAAAGAGCAAACGAAGAACAGCAGGTGATGATGGCAGAGGTGTAAGGAGGGACCTGTCATGGAGGACCTGGTACACTTGGAAGGAGTTGCAGTTGGACCTCATTCTCTGGATGAAGGATACAAACTCAAATGCCAAAGAAAGTAGGCGTGAGCCTTGAGGTAGCTCAGTTAGAGCATTGTCCTGACACCAAGGTTGTGGTAGGTTCCATCCCTAGTCAAGCACACATAGGCATCTATTAATTAATATATAAATCAATGGAACAACAAATTGATGTCTCTCTGTCTCTGTCTTTCTTTCTCCCTTTCCCTTTTACCTCTCAATAAATAAAGTAAATAAAAATTTTAAAAATTAAAAAGCAAAGAAAGTAGGCATGTATAAAACTACAGAGAAAGCCCAGTGGTACTAAGTGACAACAGGGAGTGGTAGGGACTGTGGCCCACTGAGCACATAGGCTCTAAAGGGAGCCTCTCCTGCCCAGTCCCTTTATACTGTTGCCTGCAGAGATTTGGGCCCAAAGGGGACACATCTGCTTTTTGTTGTTTTTTTGTTTGTTTGTTTGTTTGTTCTAAGTAAAATCAGAGATGCATATTCATATGTAAAATCTCCTGATTTTAAAAGATGAACAATTAAATTTCTCAGAATACTGTGCAGGCCAGTGCCAAGGAGATCCCAAAAAATCATGGCTGTAGCCTATGTTCAACCTTTGGGCCATCAATCAGGGCTCTGCTGTCGGTGATGGAGGTGCTTGAACCAGGAGAGTAGGTTCTGCTTGTGTTTTATAAAGGGGGCTCTGGCAACTGCAAGGATAATTGATTTAAGGGTTGCTGCTGGTGGCACACTTCAGATGCTGAAACACTTGAGATGAGAGACAATAAAGGGACAGTGGAGGTAGAGAAATGATAAGAAGATGAATCTGATTTAGGAGAAGGTGTAAGAAGTACAATCAGCTACATCTGGGGGCCCACACACTCCTCCTTTGTTCACAGCATCCTGCATCTTCTACGACCCCTGATGTGGAGACCAATCCCTGGCACATGATCTGCCAAGGATCCCAAGTCATGCCAAGTCATCCCAAGATTACAGTATGAGATGCGCCAGGCAGCATGCAACTCCTGAAGGACAGCATGCTTTCTCTCCCTGCTTCTTGGGACTCCTCTGCGGGTAGTAGCTGGCACATAGTACCTGGTACACAGTGGGCCCACTCCGAACATTAGACTAACTTAGGAGCAACTGCAGTAAACCTATTTCAAGGGAGCCATGCAGTCAGCCAGTCAAGTGTGAGTGCACAGATCCCTTCCTCTAGGTCAGGCTCTGAACTAAGAACTGGGGATACAGCAATGAAGACAATAGGTCCCAGGCCTGCCTCCCACAGAGCAGCCAGGAACACGTAGTCTGGGAGAGGTGAGTGACTTGGTAGCCCTGCTTTCCTGGAGTCATCAGGGAAAGAACACCAAGCAGGTGATTTGCCAAAAACAGAGGCAAGATGGTGGTCAATGCCGTGGGCACAGAGTAGGTGGGACCGAGCTGGAGTGGTCAGGGATGCAGGGAGAGCCTCCTGGGAAGGTGACCTGAAGAGACCCACCTTGAGGGACAATGCTCCAGACAGAAGGAGCAGCACTTTCCAAGTCAAAGCCATGGGAATGCAGTCAGCACGGTTGAGGAACAATGAGGGTGCAGCAGACCCTGAGGGGCCCTTTGATTTTGACTCTGAGTGAATAGGAGCCACCACGGGCTGTGGAGCAGAGGAGTGGCGTGACCTGACTCGGTTTTAACAACAGCGTTCTGTGGAGCCAGGGGCAAGGGCAGGAGTAGAGGCCAGGCTGCTTCAATCCCCAGTGGAGTCAAACAGCCACATGATCAGAGTCAGACCCACTTACATTTTGAAGTGGACCTGGCAGGCTAGCTGATTGATTGAACTTGGGTTGAGAGAGGAGTCGAGGACAGCTCCATGGGTCAGGTCTGACCAGAACAATGCAATACCATTAATGAGATGAGAAAGCTTAAGGAGGACCAGGGTGGCTTTTTGCGGGGAGGGTACAGGGGCATGAGAGCTTCACAGTGATGCCAATAGCCGCAGACACAGAGAACCGCACACCACACTGGAGGCTCCTTCATGAGCACTTTGCATGCATAATCTTGTTTCATCCCAGCAACGGAGCAGGGGGAAGGGGTGCTGTTTTTGCCCCATGTGGCAGGACAGTTGCTTGAGATGCTGCTCTGCACTCCTTCTCCTAGGGTCCTTCCCTCCCTACATACTCTCCTCACAACAAAGTAAAACAAAAGCATGGCAGCCAGATCCCAGGGGGCAGAGGCAGAGAGCAGCTGCCCAAAGACCCTTTTGTCAAAGCTGAACTCAAAAGAGGACCTCGCATCTGGTGCATGAGGAAAGGGGAGGCAAAGCTGCTGGTCAGGCTGTAGAGGGGCTGCTAGGAGCCTCCCCAGGACTCCCCAGAGCAGCAGAGCTCAGGTGCCCCATATTCCAAAGACTGGGGATAACAAATGCATAGGCTCAATGGGGAGCCTAAGCCTAACTGAAAAGCAGTTCCCTCCTAGAATAGTAAGACTGGGTGTGGAGGTCAAATTACTCTGGTTGTAAATGACAGAAAACCTGGCCAGAGTGGCTTAAAACCAAAAGTGTGCAGGAACTAGTCTGCATGGATTTACAAGAACCAATTGTGTGCATCTCTTCCCAACTCCATGTTCAATGGCATCCAGTTGATAGCATGAATCAGCCATGGTAGGAGTATTTATACTCTGGGGGTTGGCAAACACTATCCATTAGGACTTCCCCCTGGAAAGCCCATTGCTAAATATTTACTAGCACACCATTGCTTAGCCCTCTCCCTCAAAGTCTATTGTGATATTTAGTGATTGAGAGCACTGGGACATCCTGGGGTAGGACTGACTGCAGGACACCTAAATGTCATCACCAGGGTTCAGACTTTCTGTCCCCATATATGTACCTAGGGTGGCAAAATAGCTGCCAGATCCTGTAAGACCCAGCTTAGAGTACCCAAAAGTCTCAGCAGAAGCCCAATAACCAAACCTCATGATTCCTACCAGGTCACATACCCACCCCAACACAATCACAATGACCAGGAAGAACATGCTGATGGGCCAGGCTTGGATGGTGATCCATGGTGTGTGTGTGTGTGTGTGTGTGTGTGTGTGTGTGTGTGTAAGGGGGCTTCTACACCAACCTATGCACTGAGAGGGGCAAAAGGCTGGTTCTTCAAAGGAAATCTGAGATCTGCGGAGGATGGGGTAATGGATGTTGGGGGCCTAAGGTCACTCAAAACATCTCAGGATTTATGTCACCAGACTCAGGATCCTTCCTGCTCCATCCTCCTCAGGGTCAACCATGAACACTGACGCTCTGAGCTCTTAACCCTCCTACCAAGAGAGCCAAAGTCAGACATGGGTACCCCTTCCCACCAGGAGAAACCTTCTGGGGAAGCCCCAGCAGACTTCCCTTCACATCTCATTGTCCAGGACCGGGTCACATGGCCATCCCTCCACCAATCTTTGTTCTCATGTGGGCCTGACACTTTCAAACTCACCCAACCTTGGGGGTTGTTCAGTGGGAGAAAGGGGACTGTGGAAAGGGAGAAATTAGTGTCGAGAGCAACATGATCTGCCACAGTGAGGCAGGAGGTTAAGCAGAGGCCTGGGTGGTCCTGTCCAGGCTCACTGAGACAGCAGTTAGCCCAGTTAGCCCCATGCCTGCTTCTGAGCCTGGGGTAGGGAAGGGTGGGCTGCCCCACATGGGTCTCCACTCATCCTGCTTTGCCCAGACACCCGGTTTATACCCGTTCTCCCAGTGTTACTTCTAATTCTGTCCACCTTCCCTCTTGGAGAGGTTCTGGACTGGCTGCTTGGGGTCCTTGCACAAGGAGCCTTTCTCAGGAAGGCTGAGGAGTTCATTGGACTGGGACCTAGGGCAGGAGTGCCTCTCTCCTGGAGTTTTCCAGAGGTCTCTTCCCCAGGCTCCCAGCCAGGCTAATAGCAGGAGCCTGGGGTTTGGGATGGGGTTCATGTCCCCAGCCTACTCCGAGAGTCTGGCAGAGGTTCACAAATTCTGTACTGGGCACTCAGGAGTGGCTTGGCTGCAGTCTCTTCCTGGTGGCTGGAGTCCAGGCTGCAGCTTTCCTAAGCCTCATTCCTGAGACTGGGCTGACTCTTAGGCCAAGACAAGGAAGGCTAAGAACAAAGGATGGTCAGTGGCATAAACACTATGTTGTGTGGAGGTCTTGGGTTGCAGAATCCATGTCTCCATGGAGGCACTGAGAGGGCTCTGGAGGATCAGTGAGCTGCAGAGAAGCTTGGGACCATCTCAGGCAGTATTTTCCCACTATATGTTGCCTCCAGGAGTGAGAGAACTAGCCCATGGATTACCAGCAGCCTTTTACAGGGAATGAGGGGAGAGAAACACACAAAATAGCATTGCAAGAATATAAGACATATAGTAAGAGAAAGCATCCATTCACAGAATTTATCTGTTTTAGGTTTTTGTTTTCTAAAGGTTTTCTAAAAAGATTTTATTTATTATTTTTAGAGAGGGGAACGAGAGAGAGGCAAAGAGGGAGAGAGGGACATCAATGTACGGTTGCCTTTCACCTGCCTCCAGCCACAGACCTGGCTGGAGACCTGGCTTGCAACCTGGTTATGTGCCCCTGGAGTAATAAACTGCTTATTCCCTCATCTCGGTGTTCTGCCTGAGTCCTCCCCGCAACACTGATATTAAATGCATTTCCAAAAAGTTTGGAGAACATGTGCTCAGTCAAACCCCCAAAACAGTGTGATCTAGCCAAGGTCACACAGCAAACCAGTGTGAGGACCATGCAGTGAGACAATGTCCTCTGGCTGCAGCCTGCTGCCTACTCAGTGCTGATGTGGGAGGCCCACCTCTGTGATGGCACTGGAGGTGCCAGGTGCCAGGCCAGGGCTCTTTGCATGACCAAGATACGTGAGCCATTTTAATGCAAGGTATGTGTGGGGAGCCCAGAGGGGAGATATCTGACGCAGGCCCCACCAGCCCAGAGGACAGGGATGGGGCTCTGGAACCTGGTAGGTGAGTGGTAAATGCTGAGTAAGGGGATCCAGGTCAGGAGGTGCCTGTGCCTGCCTCCCTGTGCCCCAGCCCCAGGGTGGAGAAATGTTAAGTACTCCTGCAGTACCTCTGTTCTCCAGGCTCCTCACTCCTAGAATAGGCACCCTAGGGGTGGGTGGCCTGGGTCTTCCCAGTACTAACCCCTGCATGGAGGGACGTCTCTGCTAGCTCTCAGAGTCCCATTGGAGACATTCCTGCGCCTGGGGCAAGGCAGGGAATAGGCAGGAAGCCTAATTAGGACACTGGGGTGGGGCTCTCCTATCTGCCACCAGCAGGCCGTGAGATTTAGGGCCAATGACTTCCCCATTCTTCACCCTGTGTACCCCAGCTACACAAAGAGAAAGGTGTCTAAAGTCCTTCCCAGCCCCAGAACCTAAAGACCCTTCTTACCCTCAACCTAACCTGCAATCCTCTCTCTTGCTGCAAAATCCAGGAACAACAGCCTGCTGCAAGCTAACTCAGGCACTAAAAATAACACCCCACCTGCCCTGGGCTCCCTAGACAAACTGTCAGCCACTCATTCCCAGGAAGCCCTCCCAGACCTGAGGTTTGATGGAGTGCTAGGGACCATTGATACTGCTACTGAGCTGGCGTAAGAATTAACTGCTCTGCAGAACAGGGCCAGAGGAATTTTTCCAGAAAGCTAGAGCCCTCTTATGAATTATTCACTGAGAGGGGTAGGGGTAAGAGAGAGAGAGAAACAGAGAATACATCAATCAGAGGAAGGGGTTGCCTGGAATGAGGTAGCAGGGGAGGGTGCTCCAGAGACTTTCTCTTACTGCAGACCCAGAAGGGCCCTGTCCTGTCACTCCCACCTTTAGCTGTGTCCTGGGCCCAGGAGGACTTGGCTTATTGAGGGACCTTGGACCCCTCCCTTGCCTTCTGCAGAGCTGGAACACTTCTAGACTAGACAGCATGCTCTGACATGGGGTTAAATACCTGTGAGACAGCTACCAGGACTCAGCCCTGTGTCATGTGACCCAGTGTGGGTGTGGGGGGTGCAGGGATCAAGACCTGGGCCTGGGAGAAAGAACTTGAGGAACTCCCAACCAGACCACCAGCAGGCAACCACAGACCCTTGGCCCCTGCGGGAGGGGTGGGCCTGGGCACTGTGGTGTGACATTTACCTCTCATGGCAAATGCCTAGGGATCGTCTCCCCACAGCACTGTTCCTGGAAGCTCCAAGGTCTTGGTGGGAGCAGAAGGGAGCCACTGCTACTCTGACAACTGTGGCTTCCTCATGAGCCCTCAGAACCTCCTGTTGGGCCCCAGAGGCTCCTGCCAGCTCCTTCCTTGTGGCTTTCTAATGGGAGGCAGGGTGGGCTTCCCAGGTGAGAACAGCCTGCTATGTGTGTCCGTGCGGGGCCCTAGGCCAGCTGCTCTGCGAGTTTCTGGCCTGGCCTGGCCTGTCCCCAGCCCCAGAGGAACGGACCTGCCTCTGCAGATGGTATCTGGCCCTGCAGGTCCAGGCTTGGCCCGGCCAACCTGCTCCTTCCCCACCCCTGCCCCCCACAGAGCTCAGCCCCAGTGTAGGGTCAGCTTGAACTCCAGCAGCTCTGCCAAGGGGATTCTTCCTCCAGCCTGCACCAAGCACTCAAGAGCTGCATTGGAAGGATGGGCTAGGGGACCAAGAGGGAGATGTGCGCACAGGGTTCAGCATGGGGGGTGAGGAAAAGAGGGCAGGCTCTCAGGGGAAAGAATCTCCTACTTCTCCCTTCCTGACACCACCTGGGTGGGTTACTGCCACTTCCATTTTCACAGCCTCCCTAGAATGACAGCAACTTTGATTTACAGGAAACTGGGGTCCTGAGGGGAAGGCGCTTGTTGGGGGTGGGGCAGGTATCCACCCTCATGCCTCCTCCCTGCCTTTGGGCCAGTCTCTTTCCTTCTGAGGACAAAGTCTCTGAAGCAGAACCCACAGACTTCCCAGTTACTACGGGCTCATCTGCCCTCCGCCAAAGGAAAAACTTCTAATAACAGAGTTGGTGAAAAAGAATGTGTTTCTTTAAAGGTTTATACAGATTTAGCTTAAAAGTGAAATTTTGCCATTAAGTCCCACTTCCTTTAAAACACCCTAAAACACCCAGTCCTGCTGATCAGACCAGTTTTAGAACAGAGAAGTCAGAGGTGCCATCTTTCCCTAGGAAAACAGAAGTTCACAGCTCAGCATTTCCCAGTCACAGTTCAGCTTTCCAGGCAGCTTCCATCCATATGCAGCTGGGGGAGGGTCTCACAACCACTTCGGCTTTTATTCCAGAATCTCTTTCAAACCAAGTGGCTCTCTAACCTTAGCTCCACATGCCCTTCCTAACCTTTAAACCACATGACCCTCCCGAACTCTGAGCAAACCGCAGGTCCTGTTTTACTTTTAAATCCTCTACTCCAGCCTTTGACACGTTGGGCACAGTGGCCAGTTCTGACCACTGGCAGAATCTTGCACAGCCCTGTAATCTTCTTGGTCACTAGTCTATCGTTAAAGCCCTCCTATTTTCTTGGTGTGTGAAAGATAATGGCTGTGCTCCCCTGAGTCCCGTCCCCCATTCCCAAACAGCAGGGAATGGCCTTCTTCCACCCTCATCTATAAAATGGGCTCTCTGGGCTTGGTGACGTCTAGGGCCCTTCCTGGTACTCCCCGGGGCACCTTCCCTCTGGGAGAGAGGCATCCTTCTGGCCCCTGGCCTGGATTCCATTTGGGCTCTAACCAGCTGTACTGCCTCAGGCAGCATTTTAGCCTGTCTGAGCCTCTTCACTCCTTTGTACAGCACAGCAATCTCCCTTGACCCCACACCTGGGGGCCTGTTGTAAGGGTTAACTGTTACCCAGGATGGAAACCTGCCTTGAAGCCATAAAGCTCCCTGCAGGTGCACAGAAGAGGGATTACAGAATCCTGAGGTCTCAAAGTCACAGCCCGACTGGCTGGCCCCTTGTGATCCCATCTTTGAGGACCCCAGGCGTCCCCACCACTTCTCAGGCTGGCCAGCTGTGCCATATGGTTGCCTTTGTGTCTGGCTCTGACTTTCTAGGTATCTGAGTCCTCACTCCCCACTGGACACTTCTGGGGTCCGGTGGATGCCTCCCAGCAGGGAGACCACACAGCTGGCAGGGGGCTCAGCAGGCTGCTTCTGCCCCCTGCTCCCCTCCCCTCCCATCCCTCCAATGCTTAGGTGCCCAGTCTCTGGGGCCTGTGGGTAGGAAGAGGCCCCCAACTTTTGCCTCCAGCCACAGCTTATGACAAATTGCTCCCACGGTTCTGAAATAGCTGCATAGTTTCCCCCTTTTTCACTTAGAAATTTGCCAAGTGTCCTCCAGCCTGCCTCCCCCCACCCCAGTTTATACCCTGCCTGTGCTCCTCAGACCTTAAAGAACATTTAACCACCTGTTAAATGATTTATCCCATTGAGGCTCCACAGCTCAGGGCATCTCACGGGCCTCCTCGAGAATTAACTAGAGCCATAAATCAAAGCGACATTTGGGAAATTTCCAGCTGCTCCAGACAGCAGGCAGTGGCTTGGACCCAGATAGGGGAAATGGCATTTAGATGGGGGAATGGCCCTCCAATGGAGAGACCAGAGCACTGGTGGGGAGCAGGCCCCAGGCTGGCTTAGAGAAGGGGGTGGCCCACAGGTGAGTCCCTTTGGTTCTTTGTCAGATGCAGGCAGCGCCTTAGCTCCTGGCACATACAGTCAGCAGACAGCTTTCCCACTCCTTGTCTCACCTGATTTCAAGACAGCCCAGTGAGCCTGGCGCTGGGACCTAGTACAGTTAGGTATGCATTCCCGGGCATTTGCCAGCAGGGTAGGGGCAGTCTTCAGCTGTGGAGACCAATAGTGGCAAGTCTGGTGGGACGTAGGGACCAGACAGTAACTAGGGTGTGAAGATGGGAGGGGAGGAGGAGTTGATAAAGAACACTAGCTATGTGCTAAACCCAGAGCCAAGTTGCAGAGATGAATCCCTCAAATCCCACAAGAACCTAAGGAAGTGGATACCTAGATCTTTAAACTCCATTTTATAGATGAGCAAACTGAGGTTAAATGATCTGGCCAAGGTCAGCAAGTGTGAGAGCCAGGAAGTGAACTCAGATTAGCCTGACTTCAAATTCTGTACTTTTCTTCCCCACAAGCATGTCTGCTAAAAGTAAAAACTAAAATGTACTGGGCACTATTTCCCAAGGGCCTTACCTACACTATCACCTGGAGTCCTCACAACAACCTGGGGAGGTTGGTTTTCTTATTCTCTCCATCTTAAGGATGAGGAAACTGAGGCCCCTAAACCCTCAGCTCTAAGGAACAGTGCTAGGACTCAGACCCAGGCACTCTGACCCCAGAGCCCCATGTCTGTCTGTCTGTCCCACCACACAGTAGTCACCATGTTTGCAGATTCTATGTGGAAGCACTTTCCAGGCAAGGGCGAGACAGCTGGGACCACTGGGCCCTGACTTGGAAGGAGAGAATTCCACACAGAGGGCCTCAAGCCAGATGCTCAAACACCAGACTAGGCTCAGCCAGACTGGCCACCGGGCAAAGAGGCTACAAGGAGTCCCTAGGGTTTCATGCCCCTGGCCCATGCCAGAGCTGTTGGCAGTGGGCCCCAGGCACCCAGTCGTTATTGGCTCCAAGGCAGAGGGGCGGGGCCACAGCCTGGACTTGTCTCCAGCCAGGAGGGCATCCTCAGGGAGCATCTGCCACCCAGTGTTTATCTGTGGTGGAGAAGGCCACCCTCTTTCTTGCACAGCAGTGAAGGCCTCCTCATCAAGGCTGGGAGCCAGGTCCAGAGGACAAGGTGCTGCATCTTCAAAGACAGTCATATCCCTTAGTATCCCAGTCATTGTCCTCATAACCCTTGAAATGTCCTGGAAATGCCAATATTGGGCACCCAGGTGTTGCCTCCCAGAGTGCATCATCCCAAGAACAAAACACAAATCCCTTTTCAATTTGTGAGCCTCAGTTTGTGATTTTAAAAATCCCAAATTTGGGGGGAGAGATGTAAAAAGGTCTGCTGGGGCCAGCGTGGCCTCCTGAAGGTCCCTGTCCAGCCACTCAGTGCAGGGGATGTGGGAGGGTAGCATTAAACCACTAATGCGGGACAGAGGGGAGAAAAAAAGGGATGGATGTAATACAACAACAATAAAATTAAAAAAACAAAAAACCACTAATGCCCCAGCAACAAGGTAGAGCAAGTCAACCTCTGGTAAGGTGACAGCCTCATCCACCTTACCCTCCCTCACCCTGTCTGAAGCCCGTGGAGCCTTAGGATCCTTTATTCTCACCAGAAATAGTATCCAGCTGGTACCTCCAGACAGCTGGGATGGGTCGAGGTCTTTCCCACAGGTGGCACAGCCTGGTAGAGATCCCACTGTGCTTGCCTCCCACTCAGCAGCCTGGCTAGTCAGCCCAGGCCAACTCCACCCAAAAAGCAGGACTTAGACATGCTCCTCCGCAATCTACCCTTTCCCAGAGTGTAAATTCAGCCAGGTTCATAAGGGCACCAGCACCCTCTAGTGTCTTCTCAGGGCACATCCCAGGCTCCCCAGGCTAGGAGCCACTCACTCACCCTGGGAAAAAGGGCAAGAGACACCCACAGGTCCCAAACACAGTGATGAGGAGGGCAAGGTATGTTCCCAACCCCTCCAGCCCATCCTATCCTCTTACCCACCCTGTCCCCTCTGAGCCCCAAACCTTCCACCCAAACATCCTCTCCCCACCTCCAACAGTCCTTCCCATTATGTGCCTCAGTAGGCCAGGTCCTAGCTGATGTTGACCCAGAAGGATCTGCTCCTCTTCACAGCTTCTGTCAGTGGAGCCCCAGAGTGACCTGCTCCTCAGGGCAGCATTAAGATGCTGACAGGCCCTGACACAGCTCACCTGGCCCCTGAGTAACAAGCACCTGCTATTAGTACTGCAGGAGGCAGGAGGGAGAAGAAGGTGCTCAGCCCAGCTGTCCCCCTCACCTGGGGTCCACAGTCCTGGGCCTGGAAGCTGCTCCAGCAGAGGTGGCAGAGTGACCAGAGTCGCCCCACCCAACACTCACCAGGTAGAGCCAGGCTCTCTGGGTTGGACTCTCTGAAGGTCCTATTTAACAGCTGCAGCAGAAAAGGGTCTTCAGAGGCCCTGGGAGGTGCCAGGGGAGCTGGGATGGGAGATGGGAGGGGGCGGGGGGGCGGGTGTCCTTCTCCCTCCCCCTCCACATCCTGAGACCCAGAGGCAGCTCCAGTTTCCTCTCCCCAGCCCTGGGGCTCAGAAAGACTAGAAAAGCCTTAGAGTCTGCAACCTAAACCTTGTGAGGACAAACTCCTCTGTTATTTGGGGGTGCAACTGAACTGAAGGGGGCTGGCCTCACAGAGAAAACAGGAGAAACCCAATGCCTGACTCTAATATAAATCTCACATACTTTCTAGCTCAAGTGATTTGTTGCTTGTCATGGTAATTGTGCACCATTGCTCTCCTCTGCTCGTGGTAATTAAGAGTAACAGAGAACATCAATAGCCAGCCTAATGCGAGAACTGTCCGTGATGGCTAGTGAGACTTTGAGGACACAGAACAGAGTGGCCACTCTGGTGCACAGAGAAGGCGGAGGCGGAAAGAGGCAAAATGACCAGTCAAGGGCCTCGCAGGAGTCAGGGCGGAGCCAGCACCCAATGCACACTCCTCACACCCGCTCTCTACCCCTTCCCAGTCTCGTATCCCCAACCCCAGCCCAACCAACCCCATACCTGACCCCAGACCCAACCAAGTAGCATTCAGAGCGCAAGCCCCAACCTTTCTAACTTTGAAGTAATAGCAAGCTGGGTTCTACCCAATCCCAAATCAAATTTCAGTCTCTAAAGCAAACTAACCCAGTCTCACCCAGCCGTCAGCAGCCCCAGCTCTGGCCCCAGGACAGCAGAAAGCCCTGCCTAAATCCATCTCCACCCCCATCCTGGGTGGCAGCATGAGGTTCACAGAGGGTAGGTCTCAGGTCATGCAGAGAGAGTTGCAGAACTGAGTCTGGGGCCCAGGTCCCTAAAGCCCTGGAGTTTCCTGGTGTGAGTGGATAAAAGGAGGCCTGGAACGTGCCTGGGTGGGGTGGGGGAAACGGCGGTGGGCTCCATAGGCCAGAGATACTGACAGCACCAGAGGCAGGCCTCTGATGGCGACCTCGTGGAGCCCCACAGCATCTGGAGAAGTCAGCAACCCAGTGAGTGTTAGTCTTTCCCAAAGAGAAAGCCCAAAATCACTGATCAGGCCGGTGGCAGAGCAGGGCAAGAGCCCAGGTCCTCTGATAGTCCACCCACTCCCTCATGCCCCACACTCCCCTATTTCCACTCTGTGGGAACTAGGCAGCAGAGTCGGTATGGATCAAGAAAAAAAAACAGGAAACTGCACAAAATCACAGATGGTGGAACACCAGTTTCTAGTCCTCATCTCTGGAGAAGAGCTTAAAATATTTCTCTGCACCTGAATGGCCGTTACATACTCACAGGGACCACTGATTGACATGGATCAAATGAGCTCACTGTCCTGCACCTGCATGTCCCCATCTGCGCAGTGGGACTGTACAGCGACCTTAAGGTGTTGCTCAGTTTTAGGATGGGATGAGGAATGCCCAGCTCACTGTGGGAGCCCACTGGCCTCAGTTCCCTCCTCCTACCAGCTCCACCCCAGCCCCTGGGAAGTCTCCTCTGGGTAGCCTTTCTCTCCCCCACCTGCCTCTGTAACCAGCAAGCCCTAAGGACCATCCACTCAGTTTTGAATCTGGCCTGAACAGATGTCTTATTCACACAAATAGTGGTGGGGTGTGCAGATTGATACCCTGAGCCCTCAGGAATGATTCAACCAAAACTGTTCATCCCTGCCCACCTCTGGAACATCTTGGTGGACCCCTCAGGTATAGCTGGCAAGGCCAGGTCCTGTGGGGAGACGCTGAAATCTTGGAATAACCCTGAAGGTCTAAGACTGAGGAGTGACCCTGGGCACAGAACCTGGCAAAGGAACCAAAGAGAACCCCCCAAGGTGGGGAGGGTGGGGGTGGAGACCCAGGCTGGGAGCCAGCAGTATCAGGGACAGGCAGAGGACAGTCAGCGTTCCCCAGGCTGGCAAGGGGATCCCACCAGGAGAAGACAAATGGCCAGATGGCAGAGGGAAGGCACTGGCTGCAGCCTCCTCTGGGAAAAGTAATTAAGCCTTCAATTAGCACAGGCGTGCCCCTGTCTGCTCCAAGGGAAGCTGAGCACCCAGGCTGCCCTGCCTAAGCCAGGAATTAACTTATGCTCTAATGAACTCAGCAGAGAGATAGCCAGAACTACCCACCCACCTGCTGGCCCACCCACCTGCTGGCCCGCCTGCCAGGGCTCCAGGCAGGATGTAGGGTGAGGTGGGGGTGGGGTGCTTCTTTGGATCCCCTTATCCACTGATAATCAAGTCACATCATAAGCCAGCAGGAGATGAAATGGCCTTGAGCTATTCCCAGAAAGGAAGGAACCCCAGTATGTCAGGACAGGAAGGCCCCTAGAGGTTTCACTTTAACAATTATTGTACCTGACACTGTGGGGTGCTGTGGACAAAGATGAGTAAGAGCTCAGCCCTGACCTCCAGGACCTCATGATCTGCTAAAGGGGCAGGGAGTGGGAAGGAAATAGACCTCAACCTGACCCTCACCAGAGTGTCCATGGGCAGTGCTGTTAAGAGAAACACCTTCCTGGAGGTGTGAGGGTAGCAATCTCCACTCAGGGTGAGGAAGAGCTGCTCAGGGGTGGCCAGTGAACAGAGGTCCCCAGTCATATAGTTCTACCCTTGGTTTTATGGGTGGACAACCTAAGGTCTAGGAAGGACAGACCAAAGGTCACAGTTATTCTGCAGCATGGCCAGAATTGGAACTCAACCCACCTCTGAGGCTGTAAAGAGTGTGCCTCCCCCCTGTTAAGCAAGGCAAACTGAGGCCCAGAGCATCACTTGACTGGGATAGTGAATGGAGCCCTCCTGGCATCCACACCCCTCCCCAAGGAAAACTGGCCTTCTGAGGGCTCTTTCACCCGTCTCGCCCCTGGCAAGCATTCCTTTCTGCTGAGGTGCTCTGGAGAACAGTGGCTCTTTCCCACCCTCCAGTTCCTTCCCCCCGGCCCCCTGCCCGATTAGCACCCCCAGCCAACCCCCCAACCCCTAGTCCTTCCCCAGCACCTTCTGCTGACAGGCCACAAAAAATGGCCAAGCACCACCAGACCCTCCCAGCACTGGCCAGAGCCAGGTTTAAAGTCTGCTGCTCAAACACAACCTGCCCCAGAACCACCCAGGGAGCTGGTTCAAATGCAGACTCCCAGGCCTCTCTCAGAACCCAGTGATCAAAATTTCTGGGAGTGGGTCATAGGAATCTACACATAAAATAAGCCCTTCAGCTCTGGCCAGTGTGGTGCACTCAGTAGGTTGTAACATTGTCCTGTAGACCAAAGGGTCACAGGTTCGATTTCCAGTCAGGGCACATAACCAGGTTTTGGGTTCAATTTCCAGTTAGGGAATGGGTGAGAAAGCAACCAATGTTTATCTTCCACATTATTCTCTCTCTCCTCTCTTCTATCTCTCTCTCTCTCCCTACCTCTCTCTATAAAAGCAATGAAAAAGTGTTTTCAGGTGAGGATAAAGAAAAAGCCATCCATGTTTTTTTCCATAAATGTTATAAGTGGATAGATACATAGGTACAGAAATATGTACAAGCCATAAGTGAATTGCTCAATGCATTTTCACAAATTGCACATCTGTTTAATCTACACCAGATAAGAAACAGAACATTAATAGGTCCTCAGAAACCCATCATGCTTGCTTACCCAGAGGTGCTACTATCCTGACTTCTAACAGCTTAGGCCAGTCTTGCCTGCTTTTGAACTTCATGTGGATAGAACTATACAGACACTTGTGTTTGGCTTCTTCTGCTTGACATTGTAAGATTCGTCCATATTTGCTATGTGCAGATTTAGTTTCTTCTCTCAGGCCAAGTACTATTCCAGTTCATAACTGTTGCACAGTTGTTCTGCATTGTGCTGTTGCTAGGCATTGGATTGTCTCCAGGCTTAGGATGTCAAAAGAGAGTTGCTGTGAAAATCCGCTGACATGTATCTCTTGGACACTTGTATGCATTTCTGAAGGTTGCCTGTCTATGAGCGGCATGGACCTTGTGTTCAGGTTCCACAGACACTGCAAATGATTTTCCAACAGGCTGCACTGAGTTAGGCTCCACCAGCAGAGTTTCAGTTAATCCACCCTCACTAATAGCTGGTGCATTTCTCTTTTCATTGAACCATCCTGGTGGGTGTGTAGTAGTATCATTTTATGCTTTAATTTGCATTTCTCTGACCACTAATGATGTTGATGTTGAGCACACTTCTTTCCATTTATTGGCCATTTGGGCATCCTCTTTGATAAAGTGCCAGATCAGATCTTTTGCCAATTGAAAAATCAAATTATCTGTCTTTTCCTTAGTGACTTATAGGTATTTTGTATATATTCTGGATGTCAGTCATTTGTTGAATATATGTATAGAAAACATCTTCTTCACTTTGGTGTTTTGCCTTTTTACTCTACTGATATCTTTTTGATGAGCAGAGTTTTTCATTTGAATATAGTTTAAATAATCAATTTTTCCCATGTTGGGATAACATTTCTTGTGTCCTGTGTTCAGGGGAGTTCATGCACATGAAAGTTTGAGAGGTGGGAGTGAGGCTTTTGCAGAAAGACAACAATCCTTGTTCTTGCTAAACCCCGCTCCCTTTCCGCCAGAAGCACAGAGCTAAATCGCACTGGCCACACTTCTTGAGGACTCACTCTGCTTTCAGGCACTGCAGAGTGTTGCAGCAGACAGCCCTGTTAGCATCTGCTCAGCCTGTGTCCGCTGGACCATGTGTTTTGACAACCACACCTGGAGTAGATGGGCCATGGAGAGTGGCCATAGGCCATGACAGTACATGACCCCAGTGCCCTGACCACAGATGATTGAACAGGAGTAGAACCACACTGAGCCAATTTGGCTCTCTCCTAGAAGTTTGGAATTTGTCCTGGCACACTACTCTCAGTCCAGAGTCAGGAGCTGAGGTTCCCTTGGGGTTGGGGGTAGGTACATCTGGCCCCACCTCCCTGAAAGCCATAGGCATGGTCTGCAGAGGAAGGAGATGTGCAGAGAAGCAGAGGTGAATGACGGAGTATAAACACTGCCAAGGTTATTATCTACCTCCTGGCTCTTGGCCCTGATGCTGCACACTTACCCTAAGGATGTGCAGATGCTCAACATCTTTCCAATAAATTCCCCCTTTTGTTTAATGTGAATCCTCTTCTTGCAACCATCAGAGTCTCACTAAGAGGTAACTATCCTCTTGAATCCTCAGAACAATGGAGTCTCCCCTTTTCAGAGATAAAGAAATTAAGACTTGAAAGATGGTTAATGCTTTCCCCCAAATCTGGCTGCCACTAAGAACCAGAGCCAAGACTCCAGCCTTGTTGCATGGCCCAAAGCCTACCCTAGTTCCTTACAACACAGCGCCACGCACACTGCGCCTGAAATCAAGGTTTCCCAAAGTGTGTTCCATGGAACCCAGGGCTCAGGAAATAAGCCTGGGATGGGGTGGGGTGGGAGTATT
Source organism: Noctilio leporinus (assembly GCA_004026585.1). Classification (NCBI taxonomy): domain Eukaryota; kingdom Metazoa; phylum Chordata; class Mammalia; order Chiroptera; family Noctilionidae; genus Noctilio; species Noctilio leporinus. Next base: position 22,633 of record PVIW01008681.1, on the reverse strand, counting down.
TTGACCCCTGGACCCAGCTTTGGGGACACATGTTGAATAGGATATTCTTCATTGCAGAGCATTTCAGAGCCTTGGCTAGAAGGGAACAGACTGGGAGTCTACAGAATGCAGTCTCTCTAACATGACCATGAAAGGCCCTTTTGTTAGGAACAGTTTATGGGACCAATGTTTTATAGAAAATGTTGCAAAGAACCAGATTTCTCCTCCCTGTTTCAAAGTGGCCCTCTGCAAGTGGGTGTTCTGGCAAATAATAGGATCTGGCCACCCCACTGGGTGTGTAGCCCCTCTTTAGCTACATTGGATTTACTTCTAAATCTGCTTCCTGAGGGTTTGCCTTACCTGAATTCTCCTGGGCCTACGCACCCCTGGATGAATCAATTTGGCTGGATTTCAAAATGTCCCAAGTGGTTGATGAGCCTCACCATGCCTGGGACTCCAGACCTGACTGGGCCACGGTCACCCAGGTCCTGCCCAGCCAGCCCCTTCTCAGCAGGAATGAACCCTGGAAAGGACAAGAGAAGAGAGAATAGGGACAGGACTAGAGAAAGGGGAAGAGGACAGAAGAAGGAAACAGTCGGGAACAGACAGCCCCTCAAACAGGAGACCATCGGACAATCTGCCAAAGGTACAATGGGATTCTGGAAAACTATCAAGGTTGGTGCATACTTGGCAGCTGGCAGCTCGGAGTCTTGGAGCCATGGGAGGACATGCCCAGATAGGGTGGGCATGGAGAAGCTGCTGCACAAGAGCCATGAACACCCATCCTGTTGTTCCCTTACCATCCAATCTCCTACCATGCCTGGAACCCAATCCAGAGGCCTGCAGGGCAGGGGGCTGCTGTGCAAACTGCACTGGGGGAGGGGCAGGGCATGCGTGAGGGGGGATGGAGACTGGTGCCCAGGGCACCTGAGAGAGGACTGCTGGAAGCAGAAGAGGATCCAGGAGATGAAAATGCGGGCAGATCAAAAGGTAGGGCCTGGAAAGAAGGAAGGGGAGAGGGAGAAGAGCCCCAGGAGTGGAAGCAGCTTTGCTCAGCCCCTGCTAGATGCATGCAGTTGTTGCCAAGGTTCAAACCCCCAGATCTCTTCAGTATCAGAACAGCCCACTGCGGGAGGCAGACACGAGTACAGCCCCTGCAGAGGGACTCCATGGCCCCCTCTCTGCTCCTCCAGCTCCCACATATCTGGTGGGCGGATGGGTCTCTGCTGAGATCAGATCTGCAGACCCGCCTCTGATGTGCACAGTCCTCCCTTTATAAAAGCCCCGAGTGCCTGAAAGGTTGGGAACATAAATCAATGCCAGGCAAAAAATTCTCATTGAAATTCACCAGGAAAACACATCACAGAGGATCCTAGAGTGAGTTCTTCTCCATAGAGAACAATTGTCGCCCATTTGGTTTTTGTCTAAAAGCAGATGTTCAAAAGTGGTTTAAAGTGGGCCCACCCTGTCTAGAGAATTCATCATGGGTACATTGTGGCCAGACAAGACAAGTGATGGGCTGCCTCCCAGACCCCCAGGGTTGGGGAAGCTTGCAGGTCCTCACACCTCCTTCTCTGCTTCACCCCTCCAAGTCCCGATGGCTCTGGGGAGGGTGGATCAGCCCTGAGTCCACACCAGTCACCCAGCCCTGCCATCAGTGGGGCCTGATTCCCTCACCACCAGCTGCTCCCTGGGCCTGGCCCAGAGGGGACTTGGGAAAGTCACCTTCCCTGCTCATTCCAAGCAGAGAAGCACCAGCTCCTTTGGCAGGATGAAGCCAGAGGCACTGTGACCAGGCCAGGGAAAGTTATATCTGAGGCTAAGAAATCCATCCTGGAGAGAAGCAGCTGCCATAGATCAAAGCAGAGTCCCTGCTCTCTGTGTCTCTACATCATCATTAGCAGAGGGCAGAGGTGGGGGAAGTTAGGAGGGGGCAGGAGCAGGACTGGAGGATAGATCTTTAATCCAGAGCGGAGCTGGATGCCCCAGAGGCACCTGGTGGAGGTGAGGGGGCAGCTCTGATGCCCTCTAAGCCCAAGGTGCAGGAGGGTTAAAGTATGAACTCCAGGCCCAGGACATATGCCAGGGAAAGTCTCCTGAAAGAAGAAGCATCTAACTGAATCCTGAGAAGGCATTGCTGGTATCCAGGACATGCTTGAATAGGCAGAACACTGTGCTGGGGAAGCATTTCCCTTTGGGGGCTTAATAGAAAGACAAGACATCACAAGAAGAAGTCTTGAATTCAGAGACCCTTCATAAAGTGTTCATGATAGATTATATATAGGGTAGGGTAAAAGTTGGCTTACAGTTATTGTTATGGAAAATAATACAATAATTAATAAATAATAATACATTTCATGTATTCACAACTGTAAACCAACTTTGCCCCATCCTGTAGATGGGAAATCAAGGAAGGCTTCCTGAAGGAGGTGAGCCTAAGCAGGGCTTTAAAGGAAGGGAATGAAGAGAAACTACAGATGTGGCAGACCCTGAGCTCCACAGCTTCATCACCCCCAGGATCTTTCCTCCTCAGCCATTGTCTCAGTTTGAGATGGTACACTTCTCTAATCAGTCTATCAATGTCTCATCCTCACTGGACTGTGGTTTTGCTCACCATTGTGACACAGTGAAAACTCAATCAATATTTTCAGAATGAATGAATGGCCCTACCTCTTCTCATGGCCTGGAGGTGAAGTGGGTCTCTCCCATGCAGGGGCAGAAGGCAGCAGAAGGCCCTAGAGATAGTTAAACGTAGTAGAGCTTGATGGCTGAATGGGGCAGGAGACAGCTTGGGGCGGTGGGACAATATAGGGTTTGTTGCGCTTGTTTATGGGGGTGAAGGACAACTGGGCAGTGAACTGGAAGGGGTACAAAGTTAGGATTGGGTGTACAGCAGGTCATCTGGAACCGTGGGAATGGCTGGTACTTGAGAAAGTGGAAATGGAGGGAAATGAGGGCCCAACATGGAGCCAAACCATGTATCATCGGCATCTCCCCAGCCCAGGACCCTCTGGGAGCCACCGTGACCTGGCTCCAGTCTCCCTGCCACCTCCTTGTCTGATTGCGCAGAGTGATTTGTGGCCCTGACAAGTTGAATTGTGGGTAAAGCGGCTGTCCAAACGGGGAGCAAATTGGAACTGCAGCTCCAGCCGGCAGGCCATCCATCACAGGGAGAAAGGCTCCGTCAGCACCTCGCTGCCCCAGCCTGGCCAGCCCAGCCCCTCACTGTGCCTGCCAAGAGGTGAAGGTGCTGTGCCTCTCTCCACTAGCGTCTGAGGGGACAGGGCGGGGAGGGAGGCCTGGACTGGGAGCCCAGCTGGGAGAGACAGGGAAGAGGAAGACAGAGATCACAGGGTTTATGTTTACAGGGTCTACTTTGGGCTTCTTCATAGCATTTTCATGGTGATGAACGTCACATAAACCCTCCAATGGTGTGTATATTTACGAATTAGGAAGTGGGGCACAGTGTACTCAGGTGACAGCCCCAAACTCCCACAGCATTTAGCAGAAATTGGGGCATTAAACTTGCTGCTGAAATACCTGGAGTTCTTAACAGCACAGTTTCCTGCAACAGGGAAAAATTTAAAAGCAAATGAACATTCCATCTGGCAAAACTCCTAGTTCTTGGAGGTGACACATCAGTGGCTCCATGATGAACAGTGAGGTAAAGGAACCACAAAAGCCCTCCTCCCCACGAGCCCTGCCTTGAAGAGCAGCAGGGCATTTTGGAAATAGGTGTGTCTGCTGGGTTTCTAACTGTGCCCCTTCTAAGCCTCCAGTGTATGGCACCCATGCCTCAATCCATGCAGCCCACCTCCTGGCCACAACTTAGACCAGAGGTGCACCAGAACTAAAGGCCATCTCCTTGTCGACTGGTCACTGACCTTGATGTGGGGCCTGGCCAAAAAAGATGAACTAAGCCAATCAGGTTAGAGGAATTTGGAGTTGGGACTCAGCAACGCAATAGGGAGCAGAGTGAGCCAAGCTAAGAGATCACATGTGACCCCAGGACTCATCTTTGTCAGGGGCCCACACTATCTATATCCTGCTTACTTTCCCTGTTTCTCTTCAAGTCCCCTCCAGAAAAGTCTGGATGTAGAGGGGCAGAGAAGAGAGAAGGGTAGGAAGCTAGCTCTGTGTCATCCCACTGTCCCTGTCTCCTGATCTGTTCAGCCACATGAGTCATTTCTGTTTCTCCTGGAGAGCTAGCCACGATTTTGAAACTCGAAGACAGGCCGGGACTGTTTATTTCTCTCTTTGTGCTGAGTCATCCCTTCCCTGAGACAATTGCTATCCTGCTGGCTACTGAATGAACCGGCCAAGGTCCAGGAAGAGGTTCCACAGAATATGAATTAACATTTCAATTGTCATCCTGCCACACAGCTATGTGAGGCCAGGGATCCCAAACACTGAAGCATGAGGCAGGGAGAAAGTGTGTAACAGACCAGTCAGGCCAAATCACTGGAGAAGGCAGAGGGCAGGGAGAAAACCCCAAGGGGGAATTGAAGATTAAAAGTGCTTGCTCTCCCTGGGAAGGCAGGGAGACTGCTCCTGGGGGGGAGGGCAGCTCGTGAGTCAGCAGGAGGGAGCTTGTACAGAGCATGCCCAGTTCAAGACTTTGCCCCCTTACTGAACATGGCAGCTGGGAGAGGGGCAAAGGGAAACGTGGCCAGCACCGGCTCTCACTGGCTAGAAAGCTGGATGTTCTCACTGGCTTTCAACATTTTGGATTTTGGGAGATCTTTAAATCAAGAGGCAGGCCCTGGCTGGTGTGGGTCAGTGGATTGAGTGCTGGCCTGCACACCAGAAGGTCACTGGTTCAAGTCCCAGTCAGGGCACATGCCTAGGTTGAGGGCCAGGTTCCCAAGTTGGGGGCGTGTGAGAGGCAACCAATTGTTGTACCTTGCATGTTGATGCTTCTCTCCCTTCCTTTCTCCCTTCCTCTTCCTTTCTCCCTCTCTCTTCCTTTCTCTAAAAGTAAATAAATAAAATCTTAAAACAAAAGCAACTGAATAAATCAGAAGGTGGGCAGAAGCCTCATTCTCTTGCTTTGCCTTGCACGGTTGAGAGTGGCAGACCCTGGGACTGCTCAGGGCTTAGGCCTCGCACTGTTAGAAACCAGTTCCCCAGGTAGGGTTCCATGCTGGGGAGGGGGGCGGGGGTTGCCGGGCGCCAGCCCTTGGGACTCTAGGACTCAGTACAGCATAGCACTTGGGTCCTGGACTGATTCACTCTCTCACCCTGAGAGCAGCACATGGAGGCAAGAGCTGGGAAGCTCCTCATGAATGGAGCTTCCCCTGAACAACCATCTGGAGTGACCTGGCAGCACACCCCAGACCCTGAGAGAAAGAGAGAACTGCTGCCCGATGATGTTGATGCTGGCACCTGAGGTAGGGCCTGGAGCTGTAAAGATGGAGACCCATCTGAGTGACAACCTTGGGCTACAGATAAGCACTAACGGGGAAGTTCTGGACATGGATTTGGACTTTAATCTTCCTGGGGGCTGCTGGTTTTCTGTGCTTTCTGGGAGAGGTTAGCTCAGTCAGCTTGGAGTCAAAATGCTTCCAGCTCCCCCAGATTGGGAACCCTGTTAATAAAAAACTATTTCCTTCCCCACAAATCTTCATGTTATGCATATATACAGAGGCAGCAAGCAGCCAGACCCCAAGCTGCCCAGTTATAGTGTTGCCTCTCTCCTCCTCCCAGGGTGTGTGTGCGCACCCTTTTGCAGACTCTGTATCCTCAATTTCATTTTTTCAAGGTCCTTTAAGTCTACCTTGGTCCTAGGGCCCTTCATGGCCTGTTGGCTTCACGCCAAAGTCAAGGTCTGAGCTATTTGCACAAAGTAAATCTGTGTTTGTTTCTATCAGTGTTCAGTGCAGGACACAGAAGTCATGCAGGGATTTAAGTAGAGAGAGAATTAACACAGGGAATTGGGTGCTTATAAGGTCATAGAACTGCATGAGGCAACAATACTGCTGAGCTGGCCACCCCGGATGCCTACCTGTGTCTGTGCCCAGCAGACATCAGTGTCCCTGCTGGAACACAGACAGAGCTGCAGCCGCAACGCCAGAGTCTAGAACCTGCCATCACCACCACACCTGCTACAGGCTCCTGCAAAACTGGTGACTGGACATGGGAACACTGCTGAAGGGAAACTCGTGTGCCATCAACAAAGAGCCAAAAGACCAGGAGGCTGGCTTTATTTCACTGCTGCCTTCCAGATCTCATGTGCACCCATTTAGCAGGCCCTAACTCCCTAGGTACATGGAGTCCAGAAAACAATCTTTAGCTTTTCAGGCTCCACAGTGCCAGAAGGAATAGAATGGATGCTGAGTCCAAGCACATGTCTGAGAGTCCAATTCCAGATTCTCTAGAAGCCACACAGGCAAACGTGGCCCATCTCTTACAGCCAGTGTGGGGTCACTGCCTTTGGCTGAGGCCTGGCCCCAGGGGAAGTTGTGTAAACACAGGAAGTTTTATCTGGCCACACAGGGTCAGGCCAGGGGACTGAAGAACTAGGTACACATCTGCGAGTGTGTGTGCGTGTGTGTGCACATGAACGGGACACCTGCCTGGAGAAGGGGGTAGAGCAGGGGCTGGGAGACCAAGCCTGGCTCCGCCCACACTCGCACTGGGCTTCTGACAACAGGAGCAGCCACCGCGGTTAAACCAAGTGTGGAAGTCACAGGCAGGGCCGGACTTCATGAATTCCCAGGTCTTTCTTGAGCCCTTTTAGTCATTTCTGATAAGTGGAAGTGCTTGTTTCTCCCTGACCAACATTTGTTGGTGGGGGAGGGGTCCCAGAACCCCATATTTAAAACCAGAGTGCCCGAGTGTCCCTCTCTTAGAACTATAACTGTGACTCAAACACCCTGACCACAGGTTTCCTGAGACAATCTTTGATGGTAGTGATGGGGACTCAAATGTTGGAAAATTTTAGCTCCAGTTAATAAGCTTAGTCATCAGTGTATGTAAAGAGCTATTGTTAGCCCTGGCTGGTGGCACAGTGGATAAGGCACCTGCCTGCAAACCCAAAGGTTGCTGGTTTGATTCGCAGGCAGGGCACATAACCAGATCTCCAGCCAGGTCCGTAGCTGGAGGCAGGTGAAAGGTAACCATACATTGATGTCTCTCTTCCTATCTGCCTCTCTCCCTTCCCGTCTCTCTAAAAATAATAAATAAAATCTTTTTTAAAAAGTTATTGTTTCAGGACCTGAAGGGATGACCCACCTTGACTCCAGGGAACCATAAGCAGTTCCACCTTTGTGCTTCAGGAGGCCTGCAAGCAATCAAGATAATGTCCGAACCATTGTGCTCCAGGGTGAGAAGACCCAGGACACAAAGAAAGAATGCTGCATCTTTTATCTCATTAACTTTTCCCCTGAATTCCAAACTCCTTACCTCAACAATTTTCTTCTTATAAAAAGGCCCATTTGTAATGGAATGGAAGACAGTCTGTTAGGGTGCAAACCTGCTGTCTTCTCAAACCATCTGAATAAAGCACCCATAAAGATTCAATCATTGTCTCTGCTTATTGGGTCTGGTAGATGACAAGCAGAACGGACGGAATACTGGCTTTTCTGGTTTCAGTAGGAGGTGCAGAAGCATTGGGGTTCAGGCCCCTCTCAGTGCGGTCCTGAAGCAGTGGCCTCCTCTGCTGAACCCCTCAGAGGAACTGCTCTCTCCTTGCATTTATTCCAGTCATCTTCTGCCCCTCACTGCTGCCGGGATGAGGAAGGGGCCACCCCTCTGGAGGAGGGAGATGCACTCCAGGCTTAGTGCAGGGTGCTGGAGGGTAGACACAGCCCCCTTTGAATGGAACCTGCTATGTGAGGCAAACAGGACACCCACTCTCGGCTCTCCTCCTATTGGAATAGTGTTCCAACCCATGTCACCTCAGGGGTGACCTATGAACAAAGAGAGACTCAGAAAGTAATGAAGGACTTCATCATCATCACTTCAACTCAGTAAATCCGACATGGAATAGCCCCTCTTCCCTCTGCCCTCCAACTACTTTCTTCTCACAACTGACTTGTCTGTGTCTTGGGGGCCTTCCAGATCTACAACCCCTAAGACCTGGTGTTTTGTTCCCTGAGGTGTCTTTCAGATGCGGCCCCTCCTTCTCACTCTACCCTTGGGCCCTCTTGCTGGCCCTCATCTCCATTATCCACATCATTGCATCAGCCACCTTGCCCGTCCCTCCCTCAGTTCCCCTCTCTCATCCCTCTTAAAGCCCTGCCTGGGTCACATCACTCTTTGCTTCAAATACCCCTCAGCTGTGATCTAACTAGAGCCCCATTGTCCTCTGAGGCTTTCTACAGCCTGGCCCAACAAATCTTCCTGACTCTCTCCCATTCATCTCTTACCTTCTTGCTAGACTAAGAGCAGCAAGAAAGCACACACTTGGGTACCTACTGCCTTGGTTCAAATCCTGTCCCTGTGCTCCTTAGCTGTGAGAATGCAGGAAATTGCTTAATTTCTCTATGGCTCTTTCCTCATCTGTAGAAATGGAGATAATGGACTTACATCTCTGTCATTGAGTGTTGTAAGAAATAAGTGAGTTAGTACATGCAAAATGTTGCAAAGTGTCTGGCACATACACTATATACCCAATGAAAGTGCGCAGCTGTTAAGGTCACTCTTATGCCTTGATGCTCCTGATTCCGAGCCTTTGCTTGTATGTGTCTCCGCCCAGAATTCCATTCAAATCCCTTCTCATCCCTAGAGGACATGTGTTTTGCCTGCCATTCTTTGGGGAGCAACACTTCCTTCATCCCATAGTGATACCCCTTGGTCCATGTGATTAGATAAGGCTGGCTCCACTCTCCAGTGGGAAGGTTAGGACTATAACTGAGCCTGACCAACCAGAGGCTCTCTGTGCTCTGGTCACAGTGATCAACTTAAGAATGGACACAGATGCCAGCCTGTGAACCCAAAGGTCATTGGTTCAATTCCCAGGCAGGGCACATAACCAGGTTGCAAGCCAGGTCTCCAGCCAGGTCCGTAACTGGAGGCAGGTGAAGGGTAACCATACATTGATGTCTCTCTCTCCCTTTCTTCCTTCCTCCCTGCCCTTCTCTCTGAAAATAATGAATATAATCTTTAAAAAAATAAAATAAAAAAAGAATGGGCACATGACTCAAGCTGGCCAATTAGAGTCTTTGACTAGGGCTTTTGCCTGAGCTGGTCCTCTGGGATTCTGAGCTATAGGGAAGGTATGACGGGAGAAAAAGAATGCCTCTTTCTAATGATAAGTTTACTTCCTAATACCTATAACCTGTGAATATTACCTTATATGCTAAAAGAGTCAATATTACTCTATATGACAAAAAGATATGCTTGAGTTATAGATCTTGAGAAAAGGTTATCCTGGATTATCTGGGTGGGCTCTACGTGCCATCAAAAGTAGAGATTATGTGCCCTGGCTGGTGGCACAGTGGATAAGGCGCCAGCCTGTGAACCCAAAGGTTGCTGGTTCAATTCCCAGCCAGGGCAACATAACTAGGTTGAAAGCCAAGTCTCCAGCCAGGTCCGTAGCTGGAGGCAAGTGAAAGGCAACCATACATTAATGTTTCTCTCCATCTCTTCCTCTCTCCCTTCCCCCCTGTCTGAAAAATAATAAATAAATCTTTAAAAAAAAAAAAAAAGTAGAGATTAGGCCCACTGAGAAGAAGATGTGAAAATCAAGCAGAGAGAATCTGAAGACATGGTCGTCTGGAGTCCCAATTTCTTGAGACTGTCACCCAGGAGACCCTCAAAATTGTTCAGTCTGGCTTATGTTTGTGGTCCCAAAGAGCTATATATATTTTCATGCCTTAAAAGTTTCTGCCTGAATGTCTGTGTTCCAATCAGCTTGGATATAGGTGCTGACTGAGATCCTACCCTTTGAAACACTGACACGTCTTGGCACATGCTCAAAAACTGGAAGGTATTAGAAATAAGCTGGTTTTTTGGACAATCACAAAAATTTGAGAGCTAACCAAAAGCCAGGGCAAGGTTGAATGATAAGATTTTTGTCCCAATTAATGTAGGCATTTTGGAATAATGAAAAGAAAACTTTGTATTAATATGATTTGAGAAGCTGACAGAAGGCAGTAATTAAAAAAAAAAAAAAAAAGTTTCTAGTCCTGCATAAAGCCACTACTTCAAGACTGAGAGAGATGGTTATTTTGTAGAAACAAATACAAAGAGTCAAGCAAAATGAGGGAACAAAGAAATATGTTACAAATAAAAGAAAAAGATAAATCCTCAGGGGGAAAACCTTTATAAAATGGAAACAAAAATCTAACTGATAAAGAGTTCAAAGTAATGGTTATAAAGTTGGTCATCAAACCCAGGGGAAGAATGGGTGAACACAGTGAGAACCTCAACAAAGAGATAGAAGACATAAGAAAGTACCAAATAGAAGTTATAGAGAGAAAGAATACAAAACTCAAAACTGAACTGAGAAATACACTAGAAGTATTCAACAATAGAATAGACAAATTAGGGGAGGCAGGGAAATCAGTGAACCTGAAGATAGAGTAGAAGAGTAGAAGAACTCACCCAAACAGAGCAGGAAAAAGAAAAAAAGAAAAAGGAAAAAAAAAAAAAAAATATATATATATATATATATATATATATATATATATATATATATATATATATGTATCCCTTATCCCTTAGAGGGTAGCCTAAAGGATCTATAGAACTAACATTCTCATTATAGGAATCCTAAAAGGAACAGAGAGCAAGAAAGGGAAAGAACTTTATTTGAAGAAATAATTGCTGAAAACCTTCCTAACCTGGAAAAATAGATGTCTAAATCCAGGAAGCACAGAATTCCAAACAAGAGAATCCAAAGAGCCCTACATCGAGATATATAATTAACATGTCAAAAGTTAAAGACAAGGAGAGCCTTGGCTGGTGTGGCTCAGTGGACTGAGCACTGCCTTCAAATCGAAAGGTTGCTAGCCTGGTTCCCCATCAGGACACATGCCTTGGTTGCAGGCCAGGTAGGTCCCCAGTTGGGGGTGTGCAAGAGTCAACCAATCAATGTAGCTCTCACACAGTGATGTTTCTCTAACATAGAAAAAGAAAAAGAAAAAAAGATAAAGAGAGACTATTAAAAGCAGCAAGAGAAAAACAAATTGTTACAAACTAGGATACACTCATAAAACTGTTAGCAGATTTTTCAGCAGAAACTTGGCAGGCCTAAAGGGATTGGCACAATATATATAAAGTGCTAAAGAAAAAAACTCCCAACCAAAAATATTTTACCTGGCAAAGTTATCATTCAGAATATAAAGAGTTTTCCAGGGAGCGGGGAAGAGGGAAGAGGAGGCAAAGAAGGGGAGCAGTTTAGTCAAGGAACTAGTATGGAAGAACCATGGACGTGGACAACAAGTGGGATTGACTTTGCAGGAGAGTGGGTGGGTGGGGAAGGGGACAGAGGGGAGTAAAAAGGGGATGGATGTAATACAATAGCAATAAACTTAAATTTTAAAATAAAGGAATTTTCCAGAGAAGTCAAATCTAAAGAAGTTCATCACCACTAAACCAGCCTTACAACAAACAATAAAGGGACTTCTCTAAGTTGTAAAGAAAGAGTGCTAATTAATAATATGAAAATATATAAAAATGTAAATCTTACTGGTAAAGGTAAATATACACAGGCATACCTTGGAGATGTTATGTGTTCAGTTTCAGACCATTACAATAAAGCAAATATTACAATAAGGCAAGTCACATAAATATTTTGGTTTCGCAGTCCATGTAAAAGTTATGTTTCCACTATATTGCATAGACTATTAAGCGTGCAATAACATTTCACCTAAAAATGTACATACCTTAATTTAAAAATAAGCTATTGCTAAAAAACACTAACCAACTTGGTAACGACAGACTTGCTCAATGCAGGGGTGCCACAAACCTTCAATTTGTAAAATATGCCGTATCTGCAAATTACAATAAAGCAAAGTGCAATAAAACAAGGTATGCTTGTATTAAATGTAGTGGATGGATTAATTACTTACATAGCTAGTATGAAGATTAAAAGATAAAATTAGTAAAAAGAAGTATAACTATTTGAGGGGAATGGGTGGGTGGGGAGGGGGACAGAGGGGAGCAAAAAGGGGATGGATGTAATACAACTACAATAAAATTTTTAAAAAAAGAAGTATAACTATAATTATTAGTTAAGGGATACACAAGATAAAAAGGATGTAAAAATGTGATATCAAAAATGAAAAACATGAAGAGGGAATCTAAAAATATAGAGCTTTAGAATGCAATCAAACTGAGGTTGTTATCAAATAAAAATAAATTGTTATAAATAACCACAAAACAAAAACCTATAGTAGATACACAAAAGATAATGAAAAAAGAAACCATGAAAGAAGTATCAAACCACCCAGGAAGAGAGTAAGAGAAAAAGGAAGAAACAGAAAGGGACTACAAAACAGTCAGAAAACAATAAAAATGGCAATGAGTATATACCTATTAATAATTACTTTGAATGGAAATGGACTAAATTTTGTAATCAAAAGAAAAAGAGTGGCTGAATATAAAATTTAAATTTATTTTTAAAGACTTTATTCATTATTTTTAGAGAGAAGGGCAGTGAGGGAGGCAGAGAGGGAGAGACATCAATGTATGGTTGCCTTTCACCTGCCTCCAGCTACAGACCTGGCTGGAGACCTGGCTTGCAACCTGGGTATGTGCCCTGACTGGGAATTGAATCAGCTATTTTTGGGCACTCATCCACTGAGCCACCAGCCAGTGCTTTGAATGAAAAAATTTAAAAAGACCCATCTATCTACTGTCTACAAGACAATCATTACAGATGTAGTGTCACAAGCAAATTGAAAGCAAGGAGATGAAAAAAGATGTTCCATGCAAATGGAAACCAAAAGAAAGCTGAGGTAGTTATATTAGACAAAAGAGCTTTATAACAATGACTGTAATAAGACACAAAGTAGGATATTTCATAATGATAAAAAGGTCAATCCAACAAGAGTATGTAACATTTGTAAATATTTATGTACCCAACATAGGAGCATCTAAATATATAAAGCAAATATTAACCTAAATATATAAAGCAAACATAGGCAGCAATACAATAACAGTAGTGGATTTTTAATATGCCACTTACATCAATGAATAGATTATCCAGATATAAAATCAGTAAGAAAACATTGGTCTTAAATGACATATTAGATCAGCTGAATATACAGATATATGCAGAACATTCTATCCAAAAGCAGTAGGATATACATTCTTCTCAAATGCACATGGAACATCCTCTAGAATAAATCATGTGTTAGGCCAAAAAAATAGACTTAATACATTTAAGAAGACTAAACTCACTTCAAAAATATTTTCTGATCAGAATGGTATGAAACTAAAAATCAGTTACAACAGAAAACTGGAAAAGTCAAATATATGTAAAGACTAGACAACATGCTACTAAATAACCAATGGGTCAATGAAAAAAATCAAAGAGAAATTTTAAAAATATTCTGAGAAGAATTAAAATGGAAATACAACATACCAAAACATATGTGATGAGGCAAAAGTAGTTTTAAAAGGAAAATTTCTAGCAATAAATGCTTACCTGAAGAAGCAGGAAAATTTTCAAATAAACAACCTAACTTTATACCTCAAGGAACTACAAAAAGAAGAATAATGAATCCCAAAGTTAATAAAAGGAAGGAAATAACAAAGATCAGAAGGGAAATGAGTAAAATAAAGACTAAAAAGACAATAGAAAAGATCAATAAAACTATGACCTGATTCTTTGAAAACATTAAACTGACAAAACTTTAAGTAGACTCACTAAGAAAAAAGAGCATTCAGTAGTCTGGTACAGCCACTGTGGAAAACGGTATGGGGTTTCCTTAAAAAAACTAAAAATGGAACTGCCTTTTGATCCAGCAATTCCACTACTTGGACTATACCCAAAGAATCCTGAAACACCAATTCATAAGAACCTATGCACACCTATGTTCATAGCGGCACTATTTACAATACCCAAGTGCTGGAAACAGCCTAAGTGCCCATCAGTGGATGATTGGATCAAAAAACTTTGGTACATTTACACAATGGAATTCTATATAGCAGAAAGAAAGAAGGAACTTGTACCCTTTGCAACAACATGGATGGAACTGGAGAATATTATGCTTAGTGAAATAAGCCAGTCAGTGAAGGACAAATATCATATGATCTCACC